>JAQMYJ010000020.1:13000445-13012420 GCA_030014305.1 Clarias laeviceps
CTTATCGAAGTGTCTTGAACAGGAATCAAATAAACACAAAGAAAAAGTATTTTATGATCTTATTCGCAGACTTATTCATGTTCAAAAAATGTTTTAGACCAATTAGGTGAAATTGAATAATTTCCCACGATCTCTCACTGGACACTAGTGTACTGCGGCACAGTGGTTGAAAAACACTGTGATAAGGCACAGACAAGTATTTGTACAAATTTTGATAGTCTTCTTCTGTTAACGATACCAAACAAATACCCCTCCTGTCTTGGCTTTTTTTTCCCAAATCAGTGAAAAAATATATCAGCATTTAGTCTTTATAAGAGTATTGTTTTCCTTCTTCTTCTTCAATAATAGGATAAAGGCAGCATTTGCTTGAACTAATTGTTTCAAGTTTACAGTCATGCATAAAAGTTAGTGCCCCCTCTTTTTTGTGTAAGAACATAATAAAAAACATCTGAATGTAATGGGTCTTAGTACTGAACAAATACAACCTTAAATGAACAACAACTTGTAACTTTTTTCACCATGCTAATATTTACCAAAAAATAAGCCAAATAAAAGAATGAGAAAAAAATACCCCCTTACCGCTTCCACAGGATTTATAAGGGGAAGTTGCAGCTAGGTGCATTAATCATCAACCCTTGATTAATTGATCATCAGCAAGTGTGGAGACCAGTAAAAAAGTCATAGTTTTTTGCAGGTTGCTTGTCTGGAGCATTCAGTTGTTTGTTAACACAATGCCAAGGGGGGAATACATAAGTAATTGTCTTAGAGAGCCAATTGTTGATGCATGTTGATCTTGAAAGGGTTATAAAACCTTTTCCAAATTTGGAATTCAACATTGTACATTAAGAAGACAGTTGCCAATCTTCCTAGGAGTGGACTTCCCAGCTCATTCACCCCAAGGTCAGACCATGCAATGCTCAGAGAAATGCCCCAAAAAAACAAAAAAAACAAAAGATACATCTCAGTTAAATGTTAAGGTCCTTGACAGCACAATTAGAAGAAGACTGAACAAATATGGTTGGACGGGTTACCAAAAGAAAACTTTAAAAAAAAAAAGAACATGGAAGCACGACTGATGTTGACCATGAACTCCTCTGTATACCAGAGTATTCTAGAGTCAAATGTGTGGCCATCTGTCAGACAGCTAAAACTTGATCAAAATTAAATAATGCAACAAGACAATGATCAGAAACACACCAGTAAATCAACATCAGAATGGCTGAAAAGTAAAAGAGTCAAGGTTTTGGAATCCCTTAATCAAAGTCCAGACCTCAACTCAACAGAAATGCTGTGCAGGAACCTTAACAGTGTCATGCTTTCAGATTTCATGGCTCTGACCTAATTCGTCCACTTTCACGATTAAAGCTCAATCTCATGTTACGGCACTGTTACAATGCTGACTGATCTCACAACTCTGTTTCAATGTCCACCTTCACTACTATGGCTCTGCCTGAGCGCTTCTCACTCTACCGGGGAGGTTACCGGCGATCTAAAGAGCTCATGGCCTGCACCTGGACCTGCACCTGGATCCATCTCCACAGCCCACGAGCCCCCCTTCTAACAGAATAATCTAGCCATAGCTATGGACCCAGCAGGATTTGATAGGATGAGATAGACACTGGAGAGACAACGCGCGCTCCTCGGTATGCACCAGGAAGAACCGAGAACATGTAGATCTTTTCTATCTCAATGTTCACTGATTTTTGAGCTAGAACTTTCCACCTTCTGATCAGAGCAGTCCCGGGTGGCCTCTGTAATCACTCTACTTACTGGTAGAGCCAGGGAGTGGAGCACGGCTTTCTGCTATGCTCACGACCCATGCTGCAAGAACTTCGAGATCTTCTTCAAGAAGATGAAAAGGGTTTTTGACAGCTCTCACATTGTCTGGGAGGTTATTGAAACTTCATCAGGGATCATGCTCTGCCTACGACTATGCCATAAAATTTTGGAGCCTAGCCACCTCAAGTGGGTGGAACGGCAGAGCCCTAGCAGACGTCCTCCTGGAGGGTCTATCTGAGGCACTCAAAGATGAGGTCATCTCTCACAAGCTTCCCACCAACCTTCATGAACTCATGGTTCTCGCCGGGCGGATCGACTCACATCTCCGTTCAAGACAACCATCCAGGAGGTTGCCCCCCGCCAGATTACCCCAATCCAGGATAACCCACGCGTCTCCTCCTCCTAAGCAGATTGATCATGAACAGTCTATGCAGCCGGGCAGAACTCGCATCTTCAAAGAAGAGAGATGCTGCCGTCGCCTGCAGAGGGCTTGCTTCTACTGTGGAGCTTTGGGACACATGCTCAAGGACTGTCCAGTAAAAAGATCTCCAATGGTTCCTTGGGTTTGTTAACTTCTGTCGCCACTTCATTTGGGGGTACAGCTCCATCACTGCTCCCCTAAACTCCTTGACGTTCTTTAAGACACGGTTCTGTTGGAACAAAGGAGCGGACAAGGCTTTTGCCGACGTCAAGAAAAGGTTCACCTCAGCCCCTTATCCTCACCATCCCCGAACCGTCTCGCCAGTTTGGTGGTGGAGGAATCCTCTCCAAAAGATCCCTGCTAGTTCTACTCGCGTCACCTATCTCTGGCTGAAAGAAACTGTGATGTACTGTAGCCAACCGAGAGCTCCTGGCCATCAAGTTAGCGCTGGAGGAGTGAAGACATTGGTTGGAGGGGACCGAGTGTGAACCGACCAAGGAACCTCAAGTACCTACGCACCGCCAAGAGACTTAATGCCCATCAAGCTTGATGGTAGTTGTTCTTCTCTAGGTTTAACTTCACCACCCAGGCTCAAAGAATATGAAGCCTGACGTTTCTGCTTTCACGATTATGGCTCAGTCTCACATTGCAGCACTGTTACAACGCTGACGGATCTCATGGCTCTGTTTCAATGTCCGCACCTTCACTACTGTGGCTCTGCCTAAGCACTTCTCACTCTACCGGCTATCGAAAGAGCTCACGGTCTGCACCCACACCTGCACCTGTGTCCATCTCCACAGCCCATGAGCCCCGCCTTTTGACAAACAGAGCTGTGCTGAAGCAAATGCCCAAAAACCCTAATGAATTGAAACAATGCTGTAAAGAAGAATGGATAAAAATTATGAGAGACTGATAATGTCATACAGGAAATGATTACTTTAGGTTATTGCTGCTAAAGGTGGATCTACAAGCTATTGTTCCAGTGCGTTTTTTTGCTTACATTTTTGTTAAATAAATAATGAAAGTTATGTGTTCTTTGTTTGAGCTTGTATCTACCTAATACTAAGACCCACTATAATCAGATGATTTTTTTAACAATAATAATAATTTATAAAAAAAAAATAATAATAATAATAACTTAAATAATAATAAACTAAAAATAAGTTTACAGTGCAGTTGCAGTGCTTTATATGATAGATACAATCTAATGAAAAATGCAAACTTATAATAGAAAAGAAGAGTGTTGAAGGAGAAAAGAAACGGAGAGTGTTCAGGGTGTTTCTGCATCAATGTGCAATGTGACAAACACACTGACTGAACTGAAGTTTTAAAAATGACATATGAGAGGAGAGAATCTAGACTAAGAAAGATAAAAAAAGGATATTGTACAAGACTTTGTAAACTTAAAATCTTAAATATTCTTAGGATTTAACTTTGTATCAAATTATATAATCATTTAAATTAGGGCTGCAACAATGAATTGATTAAAATCGATTAAAATCGATTACTAAAAGTGTTGGCAACGAATTTCATAATCGATTCGTTGTGTCGCGCGACGCGGAGACATTTGATTATTAAAAAAAGCTTTAGTTGAGCGCAGAGCGGAGTGAACACACTCGGTCTCACGCACTGATGCTAGCAGAGTTCGGCGCCTCATGGACAAGGCGGAGCAAAAAAAAAAAACGAGCGGAGGTAGAGGAAAGATACATGGTGGAGGCTGCTGGGTCTTAGTGCGCATCTCTTACTGGTATAATCAACATCCGTGCACGCGTGTACTGTTTACTATAACACTGTGAACATGTGTGTGTGTGTAAAACATATTTCATTTTGTGTCTGTAAAGCAAGTCTCATTAGAGATGTTAAAAATTCATTTTCTCTCTCTGGTCAAGGCTTAGCCTGCTCTTTGCCTGCTGTGTGTGTGTTTGTGTGTGTCTGTGTGCGCGCGCGTCATTGGACACCGTGCCTCACACACACAGACCCCTCCTACTTTCACCTTCACAGACACACACTTTCTCAAATTATGCTAGTAATCCAAGGTTCCACTGTACTGTATATATTTAGCAGATGTAAAGCATACATGTGTATGTTTTTTGTGTATTTTATTTTATTACTATTATAACAGCTCAAGGAGCAACATGTTTGTGCACTTTCTAAAGATTTTAGTTCTGTTTTTGAATAAAGGGTTGGAAATGAATGCTTTTCTTGTTTTTTTAAATCTGATTCATCGATTAACCGAAAAAATAATCGACAGATTAATCGATTATTAAAATAATCGTCAGTTGCATCCCTAATTTAAATCAAACACTTTACCAAAGAAACAAACTAAAGTTTATGGTGAATAAAATAATTTGTATAATACACAGATGTACAGATGTTTTTATTTTTATTTTGTTTGACTACTGATTGGAAGGTCCCAGGTTCAAACCCCAGCACCACCACATTGCCACTGCTGGGTCCCTGAACAAGCCCCTTAACCCTCAACAGCTCTAATGTAAAAATTATTTAAAGTGTAATTTTCTCTGGATAAGGGCACCTGCCAATTGCTGTAAATTAAATGTAGACCTATCACATTAAGCATTGTATGAGTGACCATTTAAAGTATGCCTATTATAAATTTTTCTCTTTTCTTCTCAAGAATTGCATTTATTACGTTTTAAGACAGTTAAAGACTGGTGCATCAATGAGACTCTTTTTCGAAATGCACTAAATAATGCCAGACCTAAACACAGACAGACATTTTTTGTAATCATTGCTTGGCCAGAGTTCAGAATTTACTAAAGGTAACACCAAAGTCATTTTATCATTTGCTAGACAATGTCTTTCATTTGTCCTGTGGAAAGAATGCTGAATGGCTGATGCATGATTTTTGTGCTGATTGATTATAACAAAGCTATGTGGGTCAGGATGTTAGGTTTAAAGGTTGTTTTGGAGCTTTCCTGTTTTTAAAGACACTTTCCAGATATAAACATAAATCAAGATTATAGCTTTCCAGAGTAAGATGACGTCTGAGTAAGATGATGTCTTTATTAAGTAAGTTTTATTTAGATTGTAGTCTAATAGTTTAGATAGTTTTGCCACATGCCAATTTTAATTTATAGTTCCTCTGAACTATAAAGCCACATGAAGCCACATGAAAGGACCGCTCTGGAGATTTTCTCAGAAATATGAAGAATGTTAGGAATAGTGCAATGTGTGACTTCCTTGTCCTCTTCTTCTGTTTGATCTCATAGCGTTAAGTTCATCTCACAAACCAACTTAACGCTACCTACTCTGTTCGGCAGTGTAAATATGCAAATATTCTTGGGTACTTTTTCTGGTGCTGAATCTCAAATTCCAAACTTTTATCCAGTTATTAAATCACTTGGCCCCTCCAGCTATTTTTTTATTGAAGCCATAGTTGCAGAAGTTGATGTTTACAGTTTACAGTGTTACAGTTTTAATAATTATCATTGTCAGGATTTCTCAGGGGTTTATTATGGTAGGCAACCTCCTACTTAAGGACTACTATGTAGGGATCTGAAACCGGACTTCCTTTATACCATTGTTGCTTGTATGTTTGCCAGCAGTGAACAACTGCCAACAACTTGAACTCGAGTTGAACTTGAACTTGAGTCCAAGATGTACTGTATGATATGGTGATTTGCATCTTGTACTACAGTACATCCTTCAGTTGTATTTGATGCTGATGGAGATGATGGAGCAACATCAGGCTAAGGATGTTCTTTATCCATCTCTCCATTGAGCCACATACAGTAAATTGTAGCAGGGTCTGTACCCACACAACCTGATAACATACCTCAAAACAAGGACCTTGGCATACATTTTTTGGAGCTCCAAGATTGCAACAACCTGTATGCTGGCAAGCCATCCTGGTCTACTTTAACATCTGGCAAGCAGATATTTGATGGCTACGTCTCTACTTCAAACATTTGTAATGGCTTTGTTTCAGCACTGATAGGGCAGTTGGTCACTGTGGTGATGCATCACCCCCTACCCTATCATTACTTAAGCAAATGTGCCTAGGGTCATCAGATGCATGAAAAATGGGCTAACTTGCTTTGTGTATAGACTGACAGGGGAGGACACTTTCTTGCATAGAATGAATGTCTGCTGACAATGGGTGACTGGCTTTTCTTTAAATTCCTGTCTTCCTGTTCGATTGCTGGTTCTGTTCAAAGACTTTTAAGACATTTCATATTGCTAGCAGTAGTGGCTAAAGTTTTAAGACAATTTAAATAAACGTGTTCCAAATGACAACCATGCCATTTATACCATGGTTAAATTTCATATGGGTACTTTTGCCACCTACAATATTGAAAGCATATGTTATAAAGGAATTTGTAAAAACATATTCATCTTCTATACTGTTTATTGGCATCCCTTCCAGGATGTACCCCACCTTGTGCCCAAAGTTTCCTGGAGTCTATCTATCCCCACCGAAGGGTGCTTGGTGATGGATTGACACCCCATACAGGGTGTATCCCGTCTCGTGCCCTAAGCCTCCTGGGAAAGGCCCCAGCACCCCTGCGACCCTGTGTACAGGATAAAGTGGTATAGATGATGAGTGAGTGGATGAAGGGAATAATCAATAACCTATAAATAGCTCGATGTACTAGCTGACATAAGTACCATCACTTTATGTGTGATTTAGTATTTTAATGTGTAATCAGTATGCCTCTGAGACACCCATTTGTCCGATGTGTTTGCTGCTCTGTTTTAATGAGTATGTTCAGGAAGTTCATCATGCATCATGGATATGAGTGGATGGTATCTTGTAATGTATCAGAAGTTTTAACCCAGAGTTAACCAACTGTTTAAGAAATACAGTTGAAAACATAATCAATCTTTAGTATTTAGTGATGGATCTTGATAGCAACCAAGCGCTCTGACATTGTACATACATATACAATCTGTTGTGTTATATTAATATAATATTATATAAATTCTTGTTATAGAAGAAACAAACTTTAAATTTAAACAGATAAATCTTTCCATTTGTAAGGATTTATACAACCTAATTGACATTAGGCTGATTATTTCCCTTTCTGACCAAATATCTCTTTTAACCACAGGTTGGTTTGACTAAAATAAAAGACAAGCACCTGTGACTACTGGTCTGCTGAAAAACACAAGCTTATTCCTCAATTCCTTGATCTATAAAAACAGATCTGAAGATTCATACCAACAGAAAATACACAGTTTGCAATAATACACAAAATATGTCCTAGCATTACCTCCACAAAACTGATTTACAAGGTTTCCTCCTGTACCCTGATGTTGTGTACACAGGGTGTAATCCTAGATCTTAATAAGAAAGGTACATAATAAATTCCATATAACTGCTTTGTTGTTTGTGACAGAGACAGCTGCATTCCCCTGCAGTCAAAATTATTGCTTAAGCAACCATTCTTCCCCTTCAAAAACTTAATACACAAAATTATTTGCCAAACCTCCCATAATAGGAAAGTACAAGCACATGCAATGTGTTTTTTTTTTGAGGGGGGAGAGTTGTGGAAAAACTATTCCAACTATCTGAATGGTTTACATATAAAACTGTCATTTTTGATGGATGTCTACTAGTGTTGCTATCGGAAACCAAGGGTCCATAGGTTATAGGTCAACCATTTTGGATCCATGAAGTCAGATACAATTTTGGTTCAAAGCTCAAAGTCTCTCATCATCCGTGTTGTTAGTGACAACTAATGAAGTTTCCTATGTTACATTGGAAAAGAACATTCTTACCAGAATGAAATTGATAACTCATTTTTAAACTTGTATTTTTTCTCTGTCATTTTATTTGCTTAAGTATTTCCTAACATTACAATTTATTAGTTATTATATTGTGTTTTGTCTCACTTTGTTAAAAAAAAAGCACCATGTAATGTTATTCTCAGATTCTTTTTGCTATAATGCAGTGCTACTTAGTGGTTTTTCTGGTTCAACCAAATTACATGTTTGTGCAATACAGTACTGTGCTTTTTCCCATGATAGCAACTGTGTTAATAATAGTTTCTGTGCTTAGAAATGCATACTAATAGAATTGTTCATAATATTGCCAAACCAGATCTACAGAATTGACTTTCATAGAGGGATTTTTGCTTGTTTGTTTGTTTAGGTTTTTCCTATCTTCAACAACCCAAAATAGTGAACAATAATGAAAATCAGAGAAATTGGTATAGTATATATGTAGTATCTATACGCTTATAGATACTACATATATACTATGTAGCACATAGTTTTAAAGATTTGTCGTATTGCCTTTGGGGTCAAAGTGTGGTAGTTTTTATATGGTCATGGAACTTTCAATTTAGGACAAATCTTTGGAAAATATTTGCTTACACACTGAGTGTCATAATGAATATGATTTTGCATGCATGTATAAATTATTGCCTTTAAAAGGATAAAGGATATAACCCCACATTCTGCATGAAAAATACATATACTGTACATTCTATATGGAAATTAAAATGTATGGCATAAGATCTGTAGGATATGGAATGCTGCTCATTCTTATAACTCCTTCCACCTGCAAGTCTGTTACACGCACAAAAAGACAGGCAGGGTGGCATTCAGAAATGAAAGTGAAGCAGATAACGTGTATTCTAAGTGATACTTCTATAATTAAACTTTTTATAATAAAAAAAAGAATGAAAAGTTTTTAGGTATTTGTTTCATACATATTTCATAATATACATGTTTGCAACATTCTCACTGGTCCTGACAACATAACTGAAAGGGAAACCAGAAGATATCAAAAGCATGAGTGGGCCATAAAACATGATGCATTTTTTTAGTCTAATGCCTACAGTAGGTAACTGATTCAGGGTTTTCCAGTAGCCTGTGGTCATGGTTGGGAAAAAAATCAGCCAAAATGGAGCTGTTGTTCGACTACGAGTATTACCGCCAGAAAAAGAAAATTGCACTTCTTGCATCAATTTGCTAAAGAAAATGTCTATTTTTATGAAATAAGTGTATGATATTATGAATTATGAGGTGTTTATGTAATATACATTTTGAGAGCATCTTACATTTGATCTTTAATTATATCACTGGTTGGTGAGAAGAGATTGTACTATGTTGAACCATTCCTAAGCAAACAAAGCGTTTAATGCTTTGCTCAGTCAACAATATGAATCATGCCCAAGATCTACCCTTTTCTTTTTTCTTCATTCTAACACAGAGAACCACTTTAAAATGACACTGAACATAAAATACATAAAATACCCTTGAGCCTTTCTATTACTTGGCAGAACCAGTTAAATACTGGTATAATTGTTTACCACACCCTCTTTCTCTTCGGTATTAGTGGAATAAGTTAAGGCTTAAAAACTATTTGGTTTTTAAAAAAACGATATGGTTTAAAAGCTATTTTGACATTTACATTCACGTTTACATTGACAGCACTTGGCTGATGCCGTCAAACACAGTAATATAGAAAAGTGCTTACTCTGTGTTAAGAGCATACTGTATGTGCATGCTAGTACAAGCAATAGTGTTTAAGTGGTATGTTTTCAGTCCTCATTTGAAGACAACCCAGTGGTTTGGACACTCGGAAGAAGTTTATTCCATCAGGACAGCAAAATGTCTTGAGGCATTTCTTCCTTGTATTTTGGGGCAGGGTGGGTTGAGTTAGGCTAGGCTCCAGGCTAAAGGGAGCACAGTTGGATAGAAGTCTTCTATGAGGTGGGGGCTCGTCAAGTTTTAGCTTTGTAGGTTAGAATCAGGGTTTTAAATCTAATGCAGATGGCTACAGGAAGCCAGTGAAGAGAAGTCATGCAGTTCAATTCTCCATGATTGCGAGAGTGGTCTTGAACATGGGGACAGACCTGTCAAGAGGGATTTGGGGTATCCCTAAATTTAGATAGGCAATATAATGAAAAAGCACATGCTTGGCCATGGTCGAGGGAAATAGTGAACTTGCATGACCCCATTGACTACGGCTGCCATTAAGCTTTGGACTCAAAATGTTTGATCAGAAAGGCTACAGCTAACAAAAGATATGATTGAGATGAATAAGCATCTTTTTTTCCAATTTGGAAAATGCATGTCTTTGTGTTAAAATTTTGTAAAGACGTTGACTGCTCATGAGCTGCACTATTTTCCATGTCCTCCACCCTCCCCCACAGGATTTTATAGCATGATCATTCAATGCAGATTAATAGTCCTGTGCCCTGAGACTTTTGCTTTTTATGCATTAATCTGCTTTTGTGCAGATTCCCATCATTGAGAGCGTAGGGCTCTCAGAAGAATAATTTCTATCTTCATTTGCTGATCCAATGCAAATCTACAGTATGTCTCAGGCATGTTCTTTCCCTTCGCATCATTTTTGTTTTCCAAACTCCTATTTCTAGTTTCCTACTCCTTCTCCAGACCAACCAGACTCTGGCACTGTCACTCACCACAAAGACTTGTGAAAGATTAAGAACACTACTAATGCTTACCACAACTCTTCATGGTCTATGTCTGCAAAAAGTAGACTATTGTATTTGCCTTTGCCCTTCTCAGAAGGCCCACAACTTGTACGACGGTATGTAACCATGCGTTGACCTAACATATTCCCTTCTTCCCATGTTGTCATTAGAGTAATTATGTACACTGCTGTAATTAGGCTTGGGTGTATGCAAAGACCTACATGTATAAACACAAGTGTTGCTTTTACACTGCACATTGGAGACTTGCAAATGTAAAAAATAAAAGTTCATAGACTAATTGCATCACTCAAATCAGTTGTAATACTGTGCAAATTCCCTAATATTTAACTACTTAGACAAATTGAGCTTACCATTAATATTTGTATTGATTATGACTCCCAGTAACAGTTTGTTATTAAAGATTTGAGATTCACAGACAGTTTTTTCATGTTATTCCAATAGTCTGAGCCATGAATTTTGCCCGGAGTGTTTTTTCTTTTTAACATTTTGCGCTCAAATATTTGAGACATGTTTATTTATATATTTTTTAATGATTACTTGATTACTTTAATGATAATATTTAATAATACTCTTTAATAAGTAATCTTTTATTAAATAACTCCAAGCATAATGTTGACTTTGATCCTTTTCATTTATATTCCAATGAGCAAGTTGCCAGGTAATCTTAAATCTTTTGACATGTTTTGGCACAGTTAAAGTCCGACACTCCCTGTTTTCTTTTAAAAGTAACATTACAGTTGATATGTAAAAAATAATAATAAAAAGTACATGTCTCAGCAAAATCTATGACTTCAAAAACCCTGGCATTTGTAAAAGGTATCTATTAAAAATATTGTTTGTGTATTATTTTCTCCATCTTCACAATCTTTTCCAGTGCTTAAAAAGTATGTTTTGCTGCAATTTTTGGTACAACCAAATTTGGTAATCTGTCAATTTCCGTTTTGGTTATTTTGCTACTGTAGCTTTTCATCAGCTGTACCAAACAGCTACCAGTTGAAGTATGAAGACTAATACATGGATTCTCCAGAAATCTCTTGTGTCTTTTTGAACTGTTTTTATTTTTATTTTTATATATAATAACAGAGGGTTTGGTATCTGGTTGCCACCTTTTACACACATGTACTGTATGTCTAGTGTTGCTCTGATTGACAGGGAAAGGAGTGATGCCATCCCTCCCACACAAACAGCAAATTTGGCTCTCTAGGACTCTTCGCCATGGATTGATGGGATTATAACTGTCTATTTCCAGATGCTAAGACAAACAATTCTTTTCTTTTTTTATTGTTCCCCTCTGGAGCTCATATGTGTAAAACTAAACAAATTTATAATGATATACCTGTTAT
>JAQMYJ010000020.1:13012520-13024490 GCA_030014305.1 Clarias laeviceps
GCATTCCTTTACAATGTAGAAAGAAACAAAAATCAGGAACCATCATGGAGTTAGAAAGTGACCCCAAACTTTTGAACTGTATTTATTTATATATTTAAAAGAGGCAGAGTGATCTGTAACTACAAAGCCTTGAGATTTGGCTGTCATTTATGGCTGTAATACTGCTCTACCATGATGATAGCTTGGTCTTTTCTAAGACTCAGCATGTACTTTGATCTTTTCTTTAGCCATCAGATCTCCTTGGTGCACCACCACATGCGGTTTAGTTCATTATCTGTGGGAAACTTTGTAAGCATTTTATTTCCAAATGTCAGCTCAGTAGATTGTCAAGCATTCAACTGTATTCCTAAAGAAATATGCCTGGATACTGCTTCAATGCAATGTCTTGAATCTTGCAGCTTTTCCATGGGTCCTTGTGAATTGCTCAGTAGTAGCAGTGAACTGTGGCCATAAGGGTAAATTTTTTTTTATGTGGCGAAACCCTAAATATGCTGCTGAATTTGCTGAAAGGTGGCCCATTATCTGTCTTTATTGTTTGGGAGCTGCCCAAACAGGACAAGCATCACAATTTTGGCTGAAGTGAACCAGACAGCTTCAACTGGAAAGTAGGACCACTCATTAACTACAGCTTAGTACTTGCCAGTAGTAAGAATATCACTGAAGTCTACAGCAAACATCCTTCCAGGATACATATTTAGTAGTAATTTTTTATTACTTCATTTTTGAAGTCTTCATGAGTAATTTTTTAGTGTTTGCCTGGCATGTGAGACAATGTGCCAAGCTGTAACACTCTAACCACTCAAAATTATTACTTTTGTGCTCTGCAGCCAGTTCCCTTAAAATCAATTCATGTTAGTTTTAACATAAAATACGTTTTTTAGCTTACAAACTATTTGAAATTTGCTGGCCCTATAATTTAACATGGCTGCAATATGTCCATAAGGGAGATGCAACATATGAGGAAGTCATTTGTGTTCCACTTACAGTATATAACATTTCTAAACTTGCAAGTGAAAGTTATAATATATAAATTTGTATAACTCTCAAAAGTCTTTGCACCCACTTAATAAATATTAAAAAACTAATGAAGAAAGAAAGAAAGATAAATCCTACAGCACATAGAAGCATTTTTGCCCATTTCAGCTCAACATAACTTTGCTTAGCAACATAATTACTGTAATTTTTCAACAATCGGTGTTGGTTTGTATGCCATTGATGTGTTTTGTCTGTTTCATATCTGTTTCATCCCACAACAATCACTGAAATTAGACCTAACCACATTCACCCCAATGGAATTTTCCACAGATAATTTC
Organism: Clarias laeviceps; assembly: GCA_030014305.1. Classification (NCBI taxonomy): domain Eukaryota; kingdom Metazoa; phylum Chordata; class Actinopteri; order Siluriformes; family Clariidae; genus Clarias; species Clarias laeviceps. The sequence continues at coordinate 13,013,834 of JAQMYJ010000020.1, forward strand.
TTAAATAGGAAGTTACCTCATTAGAATTTCCTAAGGATAATTCCGAAAAAAAAAGGTCCCCTATTCACCATTTCCTTTTTAATTTTTTAAATGACATTATGATATTGACTGATGGGGTTTTTCATTTTGTAAAGATTTATCTTTAACCAATGCAAAATTTTGACTGTATAAAGCTGCTTTGCGACAATCACAATTGTTAAAAGTGTGAAATTATTTCAAATCAATTGAATTAATATATTTTAAAATATGTTAACCTAAACACATCTCCTGTTATACTGAACTTCCATTCTCACAAAGTATGATGCAGATCAATCCCTGCTATCCGTTTCACCCAAATGATGATGGGTTCCCTGTTGAGTCTGGTTCCTCTCAAGGTTTCTTCCTATTACCATCTCAGGGAGTTTTTCCTTGCCACTGTCGCCGTCATCCTCGGCTTGCTCATCAGGGACAGTCTTATCATTTTGATTCATACACGTTCACACTTCATACAAACTTAAACTTAATAACTTAAACAGCTAATTAGGTCTCTTCGTTAACTAGTTGGTTCTGGTAAAATGTGCTGTTAATTTATGTTGTGTTGTTAATTTATGTTGTTGCATGTATGTAGCACCTTGGTCCTGGAGGAAAGTTGTTTCGTTTCACTGTGTACTGAACTGTATATGGTTGGAATGACAATAAAAGTCTACTTGACTAAATAATTATTTTGAGTGTGAAGCTGCTTTGCGACAATGTCAATTGTAAAAAGCGCTATACAAATAAAATTGAATTGAATTCAACTGAAAATACGAACAATGTGTCATAATTTTGGGGCTGCATCCTTCAAAGTCCAGTTAAGCCATTATGTTGTGACTAAGGCCCCATTTCAAAGGCATTTTCAAATGCGCCCAAAAAAACAAGTCGAGTCAGGTCAAGTAGGCTTTTATTATTAGTCATGTAATTTCAATCGTATACAATTCAGTACCCAGTGAAACTAGTTAGTTTTATTAATTTATGTTGTACATACAACATAAATGAATAAAACTTACTAGCTAAGACACCTACAGTAATTCTCTGACTAGCTAAGACAAAACAAATTAACATCCTAAAAATTATGAAAAAAACTATCTAAGAACTATAGAACACAAATTGACAACATAAATTAACAAAACTTACTAGCTAAGACACCTCAAGTCAAGTCAAATCATGTAGGTTTTTATTGTCATTTCAACCATATACAGTTTAGTCCACAGTGAAATGAAACAATGTTCTTCCTGGACCAAGGTGCTACATACATTCAACATAAAATGAACAACAGAAATTAACAAAAATAACTAGCTAACTAAGACTCCTAATTAGCTGACTAGCTAGGACAAAACAAATTAACACCATAAATTAACAAAACTAAGTAATATACAAAAGACAGCACATGCAATGCACATGCAAATGTGCACACAAGAGCAACAATGCGACAATGTGACAGTGCAATCCTCTGTGGTAATGATTTGAGGTAGTGCATGTAAATTGTCTGTGAGATGATAGATAAAAAACAGTAAATGTTTCTTGTTAAAGTAGCAGCAAAGACAGAAAAGAGTTCTAATGCAACAGTATAAAAATTGTGCAAAAATAAAGCAATTGCAGGTTGGTGTGTGAAATTGCTAGATGGTTGTAGATCAGTGTGTTTGCACGTGTGTTTTCTTTGTCCAGTCCAATTGTGTTGAGATGATTGAGTTTATCTGAGTGAGTGAGTGTGTTTGTTATCAGTCCCTTTCTATTGAGGAGATGTATGGCTTGTGGGAAGAAGCTGCTAAACAGTCTGGATGTCAGCACCCAAATGCTTCGGTACCTTTTTCCAGATAGCAGGAGGGTGAAGAGTGAGGTTGAGTGGCGTATCTGATCAGCAACACTGCTGGTGGCTTTGTTCATGCAGTGTGTGGTGTAGGTGTCCTTAGCAGTGTGTGGAAGAGAGACTTGGATTATCTTCTTGGCTGTCCTCATTATCGGTTGTAGGGTGTTGCGGTCCGAGGTGGCACAAGTCTCAAACCAGACAGTGATGTTCTCGATAGTCTCTCTATAGAAGATGATTAAAATCAGTGGTTGAAGCTGGGCCTTGCTCAGCCTTCTCGGCAAGGCAGGCTCTTCTTGAAGTAAAATGACAGCGAAGGATGCAATGATGTTTTTCTGTTTATTATTACTTTTTTTTTTACCACAATCATTGTGATTTTGTAGATTTGCTTAGTACTTGCTTAGTATATGTATCCCGACATGTAAGCAGAAACAGCTGGTAGTGCTAGTAGGAAATCCTCCATAAACCTGATTGGTCTCATTTTGGATAAGCCTTTGTGGTCTATGCAGTCAGGGAAGGCCATAAGCCTAAAAAGACCGCATAGACCACATGCTTTGCAGGATGTGGCCTTCAAATTAAGGCACAGCTTGAGTCTCTTATGCTCTGTTAAAAAGTCAATAACATAGATCTAGTTTTGGGTCTTATAACATAGGCTATTTGGACGTTTATTAAGGTGGCATGAGTAATGACCTTTATAGGTATAGTAGGGTAAAAGAAAACTGCAAGGGCGGCACGGATGTTCTCCCCGTGCTTTGGCCCGTCCACTCACATACTAAAAACATGCAGTTTTGGCTCATTGACGTTTCTAAATTACCTGTAGTGTGTGTATGTGTGTATGTGTATCTGTGTGGGCCCTACGATGGTGAGTGAGTGAGAAAACTGCATTTGTATATTTGAGAACCTGAAGAAGGTTAACTTCACACTGTAACAAATTCCATGTAGAGATACGGTACAGTAGTTGAGTTTTCCTCCACCCCACCAAAAATAAATAAAATAATAATAATAATAATAGAAGAAGAATATGAAAAACAAACAAACAAACACTTTGGTGGCACATCTACTACTATGGATGTGACATTTTCACCTGGATAGAACAGCAACTAGAAATGCCTCTCAAACTGTAAAATGCACATCGCTGCCTGAATAATGGTTGTGTAAACCACATTAAATATGAATTAATAAAAAAAGTTCTTCAAGTGGATTAAAATGGTGATTTTTTTTCTCCTAACTTTTCTATTTTTCCCAGAAGTAATGTTGACATTTGAATGAAATTGCCTTCTTTTCTTCCAAACCATCAAATGTCACCTAATTTCCATTCTCCACATGTTAGTAGACCTCTTCAGCTATTTTTTAAAGCAGTTTTAATGTGTTTATAAATTGCTTGCAACAGTTAGTACAATGATTAGTCCTATCCTGAAATTTGGCATGAAATCACACACATTGCTTAGTATTTCATTTTATTTGTTTGGATGGATTAACAATAGACACTGTCACGAATCAGCTTTACAGAAATCCAAATGTGAATTTAAATCCCTAATGTGCAAGCCAGACAAACCAAAAACTCCTTCAAATGACAATCCTGAGAAAAAGCAAATTCAATCCAAATGTGATGTTTGTATATTTGTGCAAGGAAAATTATACACGCTCAGAGTCAGGCTAAGCAGCCGCTTAAATTAATTTCCCGTATGGACTATTCGGAATATTAATAATGATCTGTATATAATTTATTCCTTTGTGCTTGGCAGATTTATTTAGTTTAACATTGTCAAAGACAAGGTATTCAGTAGCGTCTAAACCTTAGTTCCCAGGAGAGAGACTGGAAAATCTCTCTTTCTATTTAATCACAGTGACATTACCCTGTGACATAGGCATTGTGAACTTATATATGGAGAGGAAGGTTGACTACTTGAAAAACCAACGGAACAAAGGCTTTACACATCTCAGAGCAAGCATGTGCTAATTTTCAAAGCCCCCATTTAGTCAAATGACAGGGAGACAAGTGGCTGGTGGCTGAGACATGACAGGTGATTAAATTGGAGAAGAAATGGGGAAAAACATATAATATTAAGTCATACTATATTAGTCAATAGGACTTTCACAAATCACAAGCATGTTTTATTGACATTAAAGCAGTCATACTAGCATTACACACTACATGAATAAAAGTATGTAATTTAGGGAAATCAAAACCTTTTTGGAATAAAAGAAAATCACCACCACTTATTTAACAAATTGTAAGCAAGCTGACTCAGAGTCTCAAAGTCTCAGACTCTGAATCACTGGGTAAATCTCCCACTATGACGGATCTACCTGCTGGAACAGCTCCCTGGATATCCAGTGTGGAAATTTTTATGCTATAACCACACTGGGACACTGTCATTATGTAGTCAGCAAGATCTAAGTTTCCTGTAACATCTTGCGTGTCTCAAAGCTTTGTGTTCTCTGACTGCTGAAAGAAACCAATCAGTGACAAGCCATGTTGAATCAGATGGCCTGCTGATACGAAGCATCTGAACATCTGCGTATAGTCACAAATCAGATGAACTTTGAACGTTATACATTAAAAAAATATCTGAAGATAAAAGTAATCTAGATATAAGGTGGTTCAGGAATGGTGGAATGGTACTACATGGGGTTAAACACACTTCCATACATTCCATACATTTTACAGCCATACACCCTTGTGCTATAACAATGCCTCCACTATATTCGATATACTTTGTATATTGAGCTGGTCTTTTCTTTATCCATACTTTTCTCTTCCCGCTATTCTGGTACAAGTTAATTTTGGTTTCATCTGCCCAAAGTATCTGGCAAAGTTTCCTGGCAAAGACTACCTGTGGTTTGCGCCTTGTTGTGAAGCATCTGTATTTACTTCATAAAGCCGTCTCTTTAATGTAGACTTTGACGATGACATGCCTTCCTCCTCAAGATTGTCGACTTGGCCAAATGTTGAGAAAGGGTTCTTCTTCACCATGGACATAATTCTGTGGTTATCCACTTTAGTTGTCTTCCATAGTCTTCCTGGCCTTTTGCTGTTGCTGAGCTTGCCAGTTAATTCCTTCTTTAATGAATGTTCCAAACTGTTGTACTGGCCACAACCAGAGTTTTTGCTATCTCTCTGATGAATTTGTTTTGAGCCTAATGATGGCCTCCTTTACTTTTATATACACCACATGTTGAGAGTTTAAGTCCATAGCTATCAAATGCACAAGTCACACTCAGAACAACCCCAGGCCATCTATCTGCTCGATTAATCATGGATTAATAAGGGAACAGGATACACCTGCTCATGCAACCGCTCGCCAGCTATTTGTTCCATTATTCATGATGGCGGTAGGTATATGAATATGGCTGTAATTGCTGAATGGTTAATGCCACACTTTGTAAAATCTCTTGAATCAATGCTGAAACTGGTGATTTCGCTCTCACATCTTGAGTGTTTCTTTTAAAATTCATTGTAGAGGTGTACAGAGGCAAAATGCCCAAAAGCCTATGTTTCTTCCAAAATTTATTGTTAGAAAGAATATATACTATAGATGCAAATTTTGTTGTTGGTTTAGCAAACATTTAAAATAGCACTTATAATACTTGAGAAAAGCAGTTTTGTGATTGTGAATATGGAATCAAATCCTACTTTTAAATTATTAAGTTAATTTGAACTGTATCAACATTTCCTACTACAAATACTCATTTTGATTTAAATGTATTAAGGTTCTATATATTCTATCGAAATTTGACTACTGCAATTTACTCCTTGTTTCTTTTTTATGATTATTATTTCCCACAACTACCTTACTGTTGTCTTGTACTAGCTGTTTTTTTTATTTTATTTTTTTAAAAAGCTAATGTATAAAGATGAAAAGAAAAGTAAAGCTACCTAAATACACTTTTCAAGTATGTAGTAACACTGAATTTGAACCACCATATCTTAAGAAAGATATGCATCAAGATATTTCTCAGTCATTAAACCCTGGTGGTTAAATAAACCTTTCCTGGATGTCTAAACATCTGATCCATTGTCTGTAGAAAAAAAAAGAATGGTAAAGAATGAATGGCAGATACAACCTTCTAATCTTAACCACATTGGAAAATTAGTTTCAGATTCCTTTGAATGATTCACTTTATTATTTGAACATATTGTATTATTTGTCACATATTGAAAATGGACTACGGCGACACAGTGGCTTAGTGGTTAGCACTGTTGTCTTGTACCACCAGGAGTTCAATTCCTGCCTCGGGTCTCCCCATGCTTGGTGGGTTTCCTCCGGGTACTCCGGTTTCTTTCCACAGTCCAAAGACATGCATATTAGGCTAACTCGCATTCCCAAATTGCCTGTAGTCTATAAGTGTCTGTATGTGTCTCTCCCCTAGATTAATTGGCACCTCATCCAGAGTGTGCCCTGGGATAGGCTCCGGCCTCCCGGCGGCCCTGTATAAAGGATCAAGCAGTACAGACGAGTGAGTGAGTAAGTGAGTAAGATTCCTTTGAATGAAACCAGGTGAGATTATTGAGCAGTAAAACCATATTCAAGCAGATGTACATGCATCTTGTACTTATGTACAGATGTAACAGAGGGTTACAATTAGCAAGCGATCAAACTGTATATGGTGAAAGAATTTGATGAGAAAAATACCTGACCTGAAATGAACTAGCACATGGAAAGCTGAATTGAAAGCTAAGATGATAGAATATAGTTTTTTCCTGGTTAGGTCATAATATATAACAAACGTACACTGCACTGATTGTTTCTGTTGAAATAGGAATGAAATAAGGGCAGTTGTTTCCTTAATACATAATATGAATAATACTGTATTCCATAATATATGTTACAAGAAATAAAGAGATACAGTGCAAAATGCATCATGATTGCATATTGTTGCATAGTACACTTTGGTCATCGTACAAAAATGCATCAAGCTACATTTCTAACCTTATCCTTCACACATGGACTGCATTTCTCTTATAAGCAGTAAAATTAAATATAAGTGTTTTCTTATTCTGTTATTAATCTCTGGATTCTTTTCCCTGCACATCCAGGGCAGTAAATTATGTACAGGATTGCACTAACAGACTTAGCATGTATTAGCTTGAGTAACAGAAATAAACAGTTGTACCTTGTCTTTCATTTAGGTTCCATGTTGAGAGAAAAAAAAAAACAACCTTACGTCTCCTCAGATTAACACAATGCAAGATGTCCCGAGTTCCCCCCACAACAAGCATGGAAAACGCTATACGAGCCAACAGGCAGCATAAAATGGATCTGAACCACTGAAGTAGGTTATCCCAAACACTTATATAACTGGAACTACCGGCTTTTAAATTCTGGAAAAAATCAGTTTGTTCTTCCTAAACCACAAACTCGGCTTAACAGAGGACTCCCTGTGCAATATGTTCTCAGACAGACAGTCTGAGGTTTTGCTGAACCAAAGAAAAATTTATAAGGTACATTCCTGGCAAGATGCTTTTCTTAAAATTAATTCTGGAAATGAATCATTTGATTTGACAGCTTTGGAGGGATGCCTCATTCCACTGTCAGATCTCAGGTTATTAAGTAAATGTTATAATCGTTTATATCAATAGCTTGTGTTTAATCAGTTCCAGTCTGGCTGATTGGCAGATCATTTTAAGGATAATATTAAAGACATGTAAAGTTCTAATGCTTTTTGCAACATTAGGACGAAGTAATCGGTTGTATGTAATATATTGCACTTTGCAATCAGTAGCACGTAGAAAAAAATATTTGAGGTTTAAAAAGGCATTTGGTACGAAATTAAAACAATAGCATTTTAGAGAAAGATGTACTGTAATAGGAAGAGACTGGTGACGCTCCAGAGGCAGCGTGGTCCAGGCTTTCAGGAACATAGTGAGACTCAGACCTCATGAGTTTTCGGAGAAATATGTGCAGAAACCATTAATATTTATTTACGTCCCTCGTATCTTAGTCTACAAGTAAATATGGACAAAGTTCAGTTTTTCTGATGTCACCTAGTGGCCTCGTGGGGGGGGAAGTGTGTGAAGTCACAGGAAGTCTGGATTCATTAACTGTCTGGTTCTATGCCAAATAAAACTATAAAATATCAGAATGAAAAACACTTGTAGCAGTGTAGTTTTAGTCACCTAACTGTTGAGTGGACCTGTGGAACCTGATGCATACAGAAAATTCAATACAGGCTATAATCACAGGCATGTTAGCATTTTCTTTCAACGGGATAGGCTTGGCATTAAAGAAAAAAAAAAAAAAGCTAAAATAAATAAATTAATTTGATTTATTTATTTAAAAGTCTGACATGTTTAATACACAATCATGGTACTCTTTTCAACAGTGATTTTTCCAGGGAACATAATGAATGAATTTGCATATGTAACAAATGTTTTACTGTGACAGGGTGCAAAGATCTAAAGGCTGAAGATCTAATTTAAAAATGTATTCTTTATGTAACAACTAAAGCATCAACTTTATTTCCCCTCTTATCTGTTCCAACCACCAAGCATTCATTCAGCATCACCAATATACCAATCACCGGCCTGATTATCATCTGCACCTGTTTCTCACTGGTTCATGCCTTAAATTAGATGTTTTTTTTTGTTGTTTTTTTTAATGTGTGCATGATTTATAGGGCATTGGTGGCTGAGTGGTAGGTGTTTTGCCTGTTTTGCCTGCCATGTGGAAGGCCAGGGTTCGGGCCCTGTGTACTGTGCTATCATGTCTAAATACCTCCATAGTGCCCCTGCAAAAAAAAAATCACATCTCCAGCCTGAAGAACTACTGGCCAGTGGCACTCACACCAGTGGTGATGAAGTGTTTTGAAAAACTGGTCCGGTGCCACATCAACATCACTGCTGCTCCCAAGTTTTGACCCTCACCAATTTGCCTACAGGGGAAATAGTTCCACAGAGGACGCTGAGGCCACTGTGGAACTATTCTCAGACTATAGTCTGTGGAACAAGACTCCCTGACGCGCTGTCCCACCTGGAGCAACAGGGGAGCTACGTCCGGATGCTCTTTGTGGTCTACAGCTCGCCATTCAACACCATTCTCCCCAGCAAATTGACAGAGACCCTTGAGGACTTGGGGTTTCCACACTACACCTATATGTGGATTAACAGCTTCCTATAAGACTGCAGTCAGAGGGTTAGAGTGGGACATCTACAGACCTCTGTCTCAACCACTGTCCCCACAGGGCTGTGTGCTGAGCCCCCTGCTCTATTCTCTCTACACCCACAACTGCACCCCCACACATCAGAGTAACTCCATTGTGAAGTTTGCAGAAAGTAGGACTGATCTCTGGGGGTGATGAGTCAGCTTATAGGGATGAGGTAGAGCCATGGTCGGGTTGGTGTAAGGAGAACAACTTTCTCCTTAACACCACAAAGACCAAGGAGATCATCGACTACAGAAGGAAGAAAACTGTGTAATTCTTTCAGTGTTGGAAGACGGCAGCCGACGATCTTCTGGGCCATGTTTATCAGCCTCTGGAGTGCTTTTCTCTGAGCCACTGTACAGCTGGTGAACCATACACCATTGCAGTATGTTAGAATGCTCTCCATTGAGCACTGGTTAAAGGTCACCAGCAGTCTCTTAGGGACATTGTTCTTCCTCAGTGCCCTGAGAAAGTAGAGTCTCTGCTGGGCCTTTTTCAGCAGCTCAGAGGCATTCGCACTCCAAGTCTTTCTGAACTCCCAGGAACCGGAAGTCAGCAGCTCTTTCAACATAGTTCCCATTGATAGAAAATGCAGATATGTCTGTTTCCACTGCATCAAAAAAGCTCAAAACATTCTAAAACAAGGACATATCACACCCCGGACATTATCTTTTCGAACTGTTACCGTCAGGATGGCGATACAGACAAATCAGATCACGAACAAACAGGCTAAAAAAATAAAAAGGTTTTTATCCAAAAGCCATAACTGCACTAAATAACCAAAAAATACTATTACATGTGTGTAATAATTGGGAATATAGGACTGAATGAATGAATGTGTTTAGGAATAGGTTGTTTTTATTGCTGAATGTTAAAGGCAATGATGATGGCTGCAGCTTGACTATTGACACTTTTAAAATTTCGTTGTACAGGTAATGTTACAATGACAATAAACCTTATATTATGTATCTTAACAAATAAAAACCTGGTCAGGTACTGGGACTAAACTGAAAATAAGAGACAAAAATGTACTTTAGGAAGCCTGGGAAACGTTTTCTCAAGCCTACATTAAAAACACAAGAAAGTCTGGCTCTTTGGAAGCAAAACATGAAGATATGAGGGGTGGCTCAAGACTTTTATACCAATCAACCATAACAATAATACCACTGCCAAAAGAATTGAATAAAATTGATTATCAGTGGTTTTAATGTTAATAATTTCAAAGTTATGACTGATCAGTAAATATGGCACTATTGTAAAAATGCAATGAAACTACACACATAATCTATTAATTATATGAACTGTACTGTATATACTACATATATATGACATTGTGCTTTGTAGCGAGAACTGGGAATAAGTGGAGGAAAATCTATAGAGGTGGAGGTATGCTCTGGAAAGCAGAGGAATGAAGGTTAGCCGCAGCAAGACACAATACATGTGTGTAAATGAGAAGGACCAAGTGGAATGGTGAGGCTACAGGAGCAGAAGTAAAGAAGGTGCAGAAGTTTAAGTACTTAGGGACAATGGTGGCACTGAAGAAAAGACAAGTGAGGAGGCAGAGCTGGAGCAGAAGATGTTGAGGTTTTCTTTGGATCAAGAATGTGTCCATCAGAGGGATAACACATGTTTAATATTTTGGAGTCAGAGAGGCCAGATTGAGGTGGTTTGGATATATATTAGTAGAAT
>JAQMYJ010000020.1:13064556-13078607 GCA_030014305.1 Clarias laeviceps
TGTAGAATGTAGAAAATAAATCACTAAACAAAAACAAAGAAATTTGCAAGTGACCCCAGACTTTTGAACGGTAGTGTATATATATGTGTGTGTGTGTGTGTGTGTGTGTGTGTGTGTGTGCGATGATGTACCAAGACTTATTGATTTAAACCAAAGACTTTCAAAGATGTCTTAGAAATAAAGTCTTAGAAAATTTTTATCAATAAAAAAAAAAGTAATTGTAAGTCAACAACCTAATTGGCTGGTCTCAAATTTCACTAATAGTAATTTCTTAATATATTATTGCTATAGAGCAAACAAAATACCCTAACACCAACATAAAACTTGTTCTTTTCTGAGCAAACCTCTTCAACCTCATCATGCCATAATGTAAATGTATTTATCATGCACAAGCTGACTCAATGTTCACTTCATGTGCTTTTGCTTTTTAATGTAGAACCATATTATACAATTCTTTTTTTGTTCACCAGATATTGGCGTTAAGCTGGGTTGTGTCTGACAAAAATGGCACTTATTGCCCAATACATGCACATGTAATGCAAACAATTTTTCATAAATGTGGAATAATTTTTTAACTTAAATGTTTCATGGTGATCCTGCAATAGCTGGGATGTGGATGTTAATTGTCAGCATACTACAATTTATACATGGCCAAAGCATGTTGTTGGTGCTAAAAAAGTGTCTCACCTATGTGAAAAAGTGAATTTTCAGATATGATCATATAACACCATTTTCATATTACTTAATGCTTCTTATATACCAATCCATGCTTTTTATAAATATGCATACACATTTATATTTTTATCAGATAACAAAAAACGTAATTGCTAAATACAATTTTATGCACTTTTATGTGGTGTCTGTAACTTTTCTGAATTTGCATTGTATCATTTTCAGTCCGATGAAACTTGTCCAATTTAGATTATAAATGAAAAGACACAAACCTGAAAAAGTGTATTATTCTAAAATGCAAAATTGCTAAATAGTATAATTTAACAGGCAACATTTTACAGGTTATATGCTTCTAGTAGCTTACACCAATTTTACAATCTCATAAAGAAATATTAATAATTAGCATTTTTAATTATTATTGTTTTAAGAGAGACAGTATAACACTGAAAATGGCTATTTTGGGGGAACATATAAAATAATCTCTCCAAAACTTTATACATTTAAAACTTAGTGAAGCATGATTGTTCACTTCCATGTTGTGTAAATTTCAGAAGTAGCTTCTTTGGCAAACTATCAGTCAATCAATTGCACTTATCCTTATAGAACTCTTTTATCACATCAATAGACCATGCATCTTTAATTTACTGGATGTTTTTCTGGATACCAGACCTTAAGCATTTTTTGTGTAGCTTTTGCCAGTGTGATGTGAGAATTCAGCATCAGTTCGCATGCCATATTTAAAAGGTTGACTATAAGGTCTATCTTCAAAGATTCTGACTCCAGAACAAAGCCAAGTGAAATACTGGCATGCCTGGAAAGCATACATTCCACATTTGCTGCCATTTATCTTGACCCCAGTTTGAGCTCAAACTGTGATAAAAGTTTTACATTCCACATCAGTTGTATAGTGCTTGCAGTTAGACTCATGAGAATATATTTCTGTTTCATACATAATTGAATTGCAAAGATGGCATCACCTATTACATCCCATACAGGTTCATCAGTCCAAACTACATGCAAACTTCACAGGTTTCTTCTCAATAAGAAAGAAGAAGAAACATATTACATAATAGAAAAAGACATGCAAAGTTTCATGTAAATTGTGTCACCTGATTAAAACACCATGCCATGGTAAGAATTAATTATATTCTGAGAGAGATTATCTTAGATAAGACCCTGCCATATCTATTCCAGTCATTGGGACATCATTCATATTGTTGTCCCATTCATTCATATAACTTAAGGTTTCAATTGAATACAAATTTTCTTCTTCAGAGTTATTGTACTTCTAAGGAAATAGAAAAGAGATTTTTCTGCATTATTTATTTACTTAGGTGTCTCATGATCATATCAGGTTTGAGGTATCAGTAGAAGGGACTATTAAGAACAATGGACAAGCAGTATTTTTTTTACCTACAGGTCTTTGGAAAAGCTCCTTTTCAAGAAATAGTTGCTTTGACAGGTGACAATTAACACAAGGTCTGTCTGTTTAAGGTGTTTCTACTGCCAGGTTCTATAATGCCTTAGGTTATTCAAAGCAGTATGTTTATACTCTATGCATGCCATTTTAAAATTATTGCTGTGAATTTACATGCATTCTTCCATGTCAGCGTCTCCTCATGCAGAAATGGTTGTGCACATTCTCTCATCACATCTGAATAATACTTTGAAAACCAATGTCATTTGGCAATTAGATGAAAAATATGAAAAACTGCATTTGACAGTTCGGCCTTGGGCCAGGATCTGACATTTTTACATTTCATACGCAATGTATAAACATAGTGCTTTGGAAGACCTAAGGCATTATATAAACTGGATGTAGAAACCCCTCAAAAAAGAGAGAACTGATCTTTTATTTATTCATATTTAGATGTGAAGTGCAATGATTTAAACCAACCACTTATGTGATATGACATTTTAGTTTAGCACCAGACAGCTAATTCTCTATACTGCTTATCCTGTACAGGATCGCAGGAAGCCTGGAGCCTTTCCCAAAGGACACATGGCCCATTACAGGTACTGTACTTTAATTTGGTAAAGCCGATTAGCCTCACCTGCATGTCTTTGGACTGTGGCAGGAAGGTGGAGTACCCAGAGAAAACCCAGCAATCACAGGGAGAACATGCAAACTCCCCACACACAGACACATGGCGTGAGTATTGATATCATGTAGACCCATATGCTCATTACTATACTCTTTATATATTGTATTTGGATCTGGATTGCACCCATTATAACTCCATCTGAAAAAAAGTGAAGACACTGAAAATGAAACCCAAGACTACAGAGGGATTCGTCCTAATTTAATTGTATATACTGTATATTTAAGTCAGCTTAAAGATTCCTTTCTTTTTTATTTTACATGTGATGCAACAGTGAAGAACTTTAGAGGCTCTGCTGTGAGTCCACTATAAGGCCATGTTCTTTTCATTAAGAACAGCTGCACTATTTTTTTTTTTCAGTCTACCGGCATCAATCTGTCACTCAGGAATTATTTCATGCCACTGTTTACTCAGAGGTAATACAGAAACCACTTACTAGTAGAGGTTCCAAGCACTTTTGCTTACAGAATACCACTGGGATTTTTAGTGGATGACTTGGAGGCACAGTGATGGCTCCCTGGGGGAAAAAAAACAAGGACATACAGTAGTTATAGAGTTCAATTAAAAATTACTTTAGTGCTATATTGTGTTTCCTTAAAATGTTGAGGCTTTACTTTTTTTTTTTATTAATAATAGTCAACTTTGTAGTCTGGTCACACAGAGGGGCTGGAGTAGAACAGATTGCTGAAGGGAGTTCATGCTGGTGGAGGTGTATCAGAGCACTTGGTGCATCACGACTTGCTGTATGTGGGCTTTTCAGGTGGGGGGGTTTAGGGTTGCTGGCCATCCTTCCAGGATCCACAGGTTTCAGTCTGGTTGGGCACCCAATTCATGGGATATTCTAGACTGGCAGGTCCGATCCTTGACTCCTGTCTCTTCTGCTTTGTTTAGGTTTGGGTTTTGTTGTGTATTTTCTAATGTCAAGGCACATTTTACTGCTGTGAGTTTTCTATTCTGATGCTTTAACATCTTTCTTGGTCTACCCATATGTTTTCCTTTTTTAACCTTTCTGTTTTGTTTATACTCACACCAAAATTTAAAGACAGCTGACTGGAAACAATCAACTTTTTTTTTTGCCAAAATCTGTGTTGGATTTCCTTTTTGAAAGAATTTTATAATCATTTCTAATTGCTTCAATTGATTTAATCCAACTGGGAGCCATTTTTCCTTTCAATCGATCAGGTCCAACAGCATTTTAAACATTAAACAATCGCTTTTAACTGCAGGCTGATTATCATTTTTAGATTTGTTTTGGTATTGGTTTTAGATGGGGATTCTATATTTTTTCACAACATTGAGTGGTCCAATAAGTTTTTCTTGTTCTTGAAAGCACTATTCTGGAAAGCACTATTAAAATAATTGAATGGAAATTGTTTGTGGTATGTTTTATAAAACCAGGGTGTTATTGAATCAAAAACTTTTTTTTTTCATATCTGTGATTTGTTGCTTTGCTACAAAGTAAAAAATGATTGGTTAGTACTGTATATATTGTTTAGTATGGAGATCCCATTTATTGATTAATTTATTTATTTATTGCCTTATATAATGCCTTTAATTGCCGATAATTTGCCTTTATAATGTTATAATCTGTGTGTATGTGTTAGATTATCAAATAAAGATTTATTTAAGAGACGGATACGGTATACAAGCCTTGACTGTGCAGTTGATTCATTGTCCAGCATTGAATAGAATTTGAAAGAGAATTCTCCAGTGAGGACATGCAGCCTCTGTTACTCAGCATATTTCTCATAACACAGTAGTTAAGAAGCAATTCCCTTGTTGCAGAAAGTGTCACTTTCCGGTGGAATGTCTAGATCGGATCAACAAGTCAGTTCCAGGAAAATTATGAATCATCTACTGCCTGAACACTGAAAAAAAAGGGGGGGAGGGGGGGGGATAACATAAATTTTTTTTTTTTCTGTATTTTCATTATCACTCCTTAAAATCATATTATTCCTCCCTCCTGCATATCTTAAGGGATTTTCTACAAATAAAATTTCTTACTGTATAATTAGATTCCTTAAAATGAACTGTTTTATTTATATTCTATTTTTCCAGGCAGCATTATAATTAAAGTGTTTCCCAGATTTCTTTTTTTTATGTTATTTGAATGAATTAAATACAAACTAAAGACAAAATAGTGCTTTATGTTATTTGAATAAATTAAATACAAACTAAAGACAAAAATAATTCCAAGTGTAAAAAAAAATATCCAGACTTCTACTCATTCACAGTGGACAGATTTTTACTGTAAAAACGTTGCCCTATTGGGTAAATATTTTTCTTACACGCTCGAATCAACCTTCCAAACTGAAGCCTAGGAACACTGTGTTCGAGTTGGAAGGCACCTTCTCAAGTTGGCAGCATTTTTGGGCAGCATTCACAAATACCCACTGTGAAGCTTGTTCCATTTTGGATGGAGGTGGTTGTTGTCCAAAATTGAGGTGTGAAGGCATCCCTTAATTTTTCTTCACCAGACCAGTGATTTAAGAATGTTATTAATATCAGCGGACTTCTGGCTTGATCTAGGGGAATTTTAACCTGTGAAACCACAAGGTTCAGATTTCTGAGCCAAGACAAATCAAGCGAATGGAACTGTGGGAAATGGGAAAGTTTCTCTTTATTAAATATTAGTTACACTGCTTACACGTTGCTGCATAGTTTTCTTAATGTTCCTAGGCACAAATGGTTCTAAAACAATTATGCATACACTAGGGATTTTTGTGGTTAAGTGCTTTTTTTTTGTCTGCTAGGATTTCCCTGTTCACATTGTTGGCAGCTCTGCAGTGAGGAGATCCACATGGCAGTTAGGATTACAGAAGCAGCCCATACCAGTTTGCCAGGTACAGTACCAGCCTACTGTGTCCAGGTGAGATTTACCACAGAAGCAAGGGATTTGTAGATTTTTTTTCCTCTCTAATTACAGCTGATTTACCTGATAAGCTAATTAACAACCGCTTCTGAGCGTATGATAGAGCAAAAACTGGACTAAAAGGATAGTCCATGACCTGGGCTGTACACCAATAAAATATCCCATTATAGAGAACAACATGCAGGGTAAATGACATTCATGATACTATAGGATGGTTTTAGAATACGATAGCCAACTCATAAGGACATTGTTTTAAACCACTTCCTTACCAGGCTCCATAAACCAATACATGCATGAAATCTTAATGGCCAACATGAAGCAACACTATATCAATGATATCATTTGGCCTAAACACGAGTTATGAAGTTATGAAGCAGCAGTGACTCACTCTATTGATCTGAGTCATGATTTCGTCATAGAGTGTGTTTCCTGGAATGATGGCATGACTAATAAATACTACAGCTGTCTCTATGGATCATTGTTATGTCTACTTTTACATCTGGGTAACTTTTTTCACTCTAAGTGGGGCCAAATACAGGGCAGCTGCTATAGTTTACAGGTTTCTGACCTCTTCATTTCCATGGAAAGTTTATTCTCATTGTTTTATAGACCAAGGTATTTAGGATGGCACTCTGGCTCAGTGCTTGAATTTAGTGCTTGAGTTTATGTGGAACAGCAGTCCTGCTGTTCAGGACCTGGTCCAAAACCCTGGTCTGTCTTTCTACCTTAAACTTGGAGAGTAACAGCTATCATAAAATGTCTGTATGGTAACAATTTGCAAGCATCTGTGAATAACACACATTCGGACAGGCAGATCACTGCATTTCTAAAAATGTTAAAATCATTTGTGACTCATATTCAAAAAAAAATATTTACACACGATTTTGGTTTGTGCTCAAAACCACATCTAGATACGTAACATTTAGACAGGCATATTAAAATGATTTAGCTTATATTTAAAAACACACAAAGATAACATCTTGGTAACCTTCAGTCAACTATGCATGATAACCCTTTTCTTTTGCTTGGTGTAGTATTTGAGTCAAAGAGTCTTTTCCTGTTCAGCCCATAAGATACGAACAAATAAATAATTTTAGAGATCACATTAAAAGTCAGTGCTTGCATAATCCCACAACCCAGAGTCTCTGACTTTCCCACTTTGCCAGACTGATGTTTATCCAATGTGGTATGTCGAAATCCTGTCTCTGAGCTTGTAATAAAGTCCTGGGTGGTAGAAGGTTATTTAGAAGAGTTAGTAGTCTAAATAGTCAAAAATATTCTAAAATTCAGTTTTGTTATATTGCTTAATGGACAATATGGTAACTGATAGAGAATTTTAGATAGGGACAGATTGTATACTGTAGATGTGTATAATATTATGACTGTGCTCAGGCAGCATGGTGGTGCAGTGCTTCGTACCATGTACCATGGCCTTGCACATTCATGGTTGAAAGCTCAGGACCAGTCTTGAGTCTGTGTGCATGAAGTTTGCATGCAAACTCCACAATAAGGCAAGCAGGCAATCAGAGATGGCGATCCAGCCAGAAACACAGCACTGTGTGTATGACTTCCACTGCAATCCAGACATGTGCTGTGATGTAGAACGTGCGGGCATCATAAACCTATGTTGTAAAAATGGCATCAATATAAAATAATTCCTTAAAAAATGAACTATGTGCACAAATACAGGAAGCAATTTAAAAGGCATGGCGTAAACAATGGGTTGTTTCCACAAAGGCAGATCGTGAGAACTGTTATTGCCATGGAGAACTATTAGTTGTTGGTTACTACAATTAATAAAAGATGTTGGCTGCAAAAACCCAGAGAACAGGCTCATAAAATTGTGTCTGTGTTTATGCCACTGCTTCTTAAAATGAACCCCAAGATTAATTATAATGAAGGTTTCAGATGAAAAGATGACAGCTACGGATGTTTGTGTTCAGTGGTAATCATGTGGATGCTGTAAACCAGCACCTGCTGATTTACTTTATTAAGTCTATTCCAAAAAAAAAAAAAAAAGAACATGGTTCTTATGAATATCAAAAACAAAAGCGCAAATAGGGCTTGAAATCATTTTAGGCGAACTAAAAACAAATCATGGCAACAAAATCACAGCTACACACAATCATACATGAACCGTGCCTTTAACAACATTCTTAAGTGCAATCCTAGATTTTTTCTTTATTAATAATAGCACCATACAAAAGGCAAATAGACCAATCCGTACTTTTTAATCATATTTATCACTTCCAACATCCACCAATTTGACAATAAATGTGAAAACAGAATAGCTGGGAATTTAATTTCGGCATTGTGTTTTCAACAAAGCTTCATCATGTCTCTTTTTTTTTCCTACTCAAAGGTGGTAATGAGCAGAGGTGGAAGGTAACTGAATAAATTTATTTCATTACTGTACTTAAGAACATATATCACATATCTGTACTTTACATGAGTAGTTTTATTACAAGATTTATTTTACTCCACTACATTGTACAGCAAACATTTGTACTTTTACTCCATTAAATTACTGTATGGGGTTGCATTACCTAACCACAGTAGTGGGTCATTCATTGTGACAGGCCTAATATCATAGCCATTGATTGGGAAGAAGAGAGGAGAAGATGGTGAGAGAGAGAGAGAGTGTGTGTGTGTGTGTGTGTGTTTGTGTGTGTGTGTGTGTGTGTGTGTGTGTGTGAGAGAGAGAGAGAGAGCAAAAAAAATATATATATATATTTTTTTTACTAATGTGACCTAATACTAGTCCCATACTTTTAATACTTAAGAAAATGTGTCTTTTTTGGTACTTTTACTCAAGTGGACATGAAATGTACTTTTACTTGAGTACTATTTGCCCTAGTTAATTTCAACTTTTACTCAACTTTTACTCACCTCCTTATACTGTATGTTTGCATATATTAGAAATGATGAAAATGACATTTATCCGTACAGTAAGCAGTACAGTAAGCTGTGGTCAGTGCACATGAATAATGAAACCTTATTCTGCATATTCTACTGAGCTGCATGTCATGTGGTGTGGAGCTCACACACATTTTTGTGTCTCAGTTCCAATGAGCAAATTTTATTTTGTAGCAGTGGAAACAAGTGTCCTAAAGCCTTTTTCCATTCGGTCTTTATCACTCTTGTTTTCTGATTTAACAAGACTCTCCCTGGCTTACCACGTAACATATCTGGAAAGATACTTTTTTCAAGAAAGATTTCGAAATGAATGTCTAGACATGTTTAATAGTATATTACAAAAAACAGGCATGAGTGATTCAGAGCTGATCTATATATTTATTTCTTTTTTTTTTCCAGTGTCCTGGCCAGGAGTCATGCTGTAGCTTATTTTAAGAGCACTGCTGCTGCCTCGTACCACATGCTCTGGATTTTCATAGACATGAAAGTAACTGCAGCTAATTTGCAGACAGTTAGATTTGTATTAACTGTTTTTGCATGCAAGTGACAAAGATCTCCTAATTTTAATCAGTTTTAAAATATATATATTTTTTATGAATGGTAAGGAGTTACAGGGATATATATATATATATATATATATTTGTTTTTTTTTTTGTTTGTTTTTTTTTCCCCCTTACCTTCAACATGTACCAATTCAACAAGAAATGTGAAAACAGAATAGCTGGGTAGATTGGAACTTTTTTCTTTTACTCCACTACATCTGTACTTTTACTTCATTAAATTGCTGAAGGGTGTGGATTACCTAACCACACTGGTGGTAGGATTCTAAGTAAGAATTTTTCCACCTGTTTATTATTCTTTGCAACATGCCTAATATCATAGCCATTTTTAGACAATTGGGAAGAAGAGAGGGAGAGAGAGAGAGAGAGAGAGAGAGAGAGAGTTTTTTTTTTTTTTTTTTTTTTTTTAATAATTTGAGCTAATACTTGTCCTGTACATTTGATAGTTAAGAAAATGTGTATCTTTGGTACTTTTACTGAAGTAGACATGTAATGTAATTTTCCTTGAGTAATATTTTCCCTAGCAAATCTCAACTTTTACTCAAGTATAGGATTAGTGTAGTTTGCCCACCACTGGTTGTGAGTGGTCTAACATGTCAGCTATGGATTTAACTATTAAGGAACAAAACACTATTTAGCACAGCTGGAACATCACACTTAAAGTGACAAAGAACAAAAATCAGTTTATAGGTCATATTCTACCAACATAGTAGTACACAGTATATACATTGTGTGGGTTTGTGCTAATGTGCACACATACAGTATGAGGAGGTGAAAAACAAAGAAATTATGAAAACAACATTTTCTGATGATTTAGACTGTTTTAGAATTTACTTAGGTGCTTGAGGCAGAATAAACCCAAATCTCCAGAGCTACGTCCACTCCAAAATTTACAGTCAATAAAAGTCTTCCAAGTATAGCATACAATAGTTTCTTATATAACAACAAAGGGGATCTAGATCTGCAATGGGAAGTTCAAAAAGTACAAGAGATGGTGTGTGTTGATATTCTATGTCATAACACAATATTATGTATATAAAATAGAACATCATACATAGATTTTCTACAGTATATCACATAATATTGTGTTATGAATTAATGCATAATTTCATAATTACTTATTTAAGTAATTAGGTATAAAGCAATATCACATATTACAGCATGTTGTGTGTAATTAAAATAATGCAAAAGTGAATGCATGGACTCACCAAAATTAGACAACGGAAGACTGGAAAAACACTGGTCTGATGAGTCTTGATTTCTGCCCCAACGTTTGGATGATAAAGTGACAATTTGCCATAAACAATATGGCATTGATCAATCCTGGCTTGTCTCAACAAGTTCAGGCTGCTGGTCTTGGTGTAATGGTGTGGAGGATATTTTTTGGCACACTTTGGGCTCCTTAGTTCCAATTAAACATTGGTTAAATGCCACAGCCTACCTGAGAATTATTGTTGACCATGTCCATTCCTGTATAAGCACAGGATAGGAAAATCATCTCAAACTTGTTTGTTAAATATGACAATATGAGGTCACTGTACTCTAACAGCCTCCACAGTCATCAGATCTTAATGCAGTAGAGCACCATTGGGAGATTTGCATCATGGATGTGCAGCCAAATAAATTGAGCAACTACGTGATGCTATCATGTCAACATGACAGAGAAACATCTCTTAGGAATATGTCCAGCATATTTCTAGATATTGTTGAATCTATGCCATGAAGAATTAAGGTAGTTTTGAAGGCAAAAGGGGGTCCAACCCAGTACTAGCAATGAAGTGGCTGGTGAGTGTATACTGGCATTTTCTCATTAAACGTTGCAGATTGAAATGCATTGTACTCATGAGATCTGACCTTTCAGTTACAGCATATTAACTGCTGAGTGACAACTAATCTCTTATATATTGATTTTGGATTCATGAGTCTTCTCCACATACATACTGTATGTTTAAGTTTTTAAAGTCTTTACTTTACCTTCTGTTCTTTATGGATCATTCACATAAAAGCTTGATTTTTTAAAATGCACTACTTTAAACAAAACTGGAAAAAAGTGAGCAGTACTTTTGCCCTGAACAGGAACCAAATTTGTTTTCAACATTGCAGTTGTGCATATCTAAATGAAGATGAGTGCTCTGTTATTTCCAAGTATATTTTGAGATCAGAGATACCGAGAACTCTCAGTAAAACAGCAAACATTCCCACTGACATCATGATTGTATGAAGTGGAAAAGCGAATTTGCTAGAGATCCTGTTTAGGATATTTAACTGCTTAGTAACACTTAGTGCCATTATTAAAAATAACAGCTGTTTGCTCTTGTCCTTTCTATGCAAGAGCCAAGATTTCAAGATTTTAATATTAATATAAATGAAATCGTTAATAAACAATCATTAAATTTCAATGATAAGTTCATTGCCCATCAAATCATTTAATTGAATGAACCTTTGACTTATGGGGACTTTCATTTAATATATGTTGTTGCTATATAATAGTGCTCTTGAGTTGATGATTGATATTAGTACTTAGGAAGGATAAATTCGCAGGGATTCCCCACTTATGGAGCACTTTTGTGGGTTGAGAGAGCAGAGTCACTGAATCCAAAAAAACTATTAAGATAAGTCTGTTATTCCCCAACTCCCTCATCTACGGCTGGTGTTTTACTTACCAGAGACATGTCTCTGGTCTCTTCAGCTTTCTTAATGACGACAAGTCATGACAAAAATTGTCCATATGGAAGCACTTCAGTTCTCACTGACTGCTTAGATGGCATTATTTATTATCTCTGTTTTAACCTAAGCCTTCTTTTAAAAGCACTTCCTGGATCTCTTACTTTTTTCCAACTGTGAAATTATGTTAGATGCTGGAAGAGCCTGTAAGACTCAATGTCGCATTACAAATGGCACCTCATTATAGCTCACAAACGTCTGCGAGCAAGCATTAATGCAGGAGACACTGGGTATCCTCAACTGCTTCTGGCAGGTGTTTACAGAGTACTGCCGGACCGTAACACTCACTGGCACTTCCTCCACATTCCCTGCTATTATGAGCCAAGACCTGATCAGCTGTCTGAACTTACCTAACAAGGATACACTAACATCTCCGCATGCCCACACTCTGACAGTGCCCACATTTTACAGAGATCCACAAAACATATTGGCAAAAAGCACAGAGAAAAGGAGCATGGAGCTTGTTTTTTTTTATTGTCTTCTTCTATAGTCTTCATATTTACTATAAGTTACGCTGTGTTCACAGGGTGACCTACTTTCTAGCTTTCTTCTGTCATACGCACACTTTCACAGCACTTTCAGAGCTTCTGATTTCAATCTGAAAGCATTTTGGTATTGATTGCTACCAAACAAACACATAGCTTCAATCACTGACCTACTGTATACACTGCACAAACAAAGTCACCATTTAGATTTAAATAAGCAAAAAAGACAGGAAGCAGAACTGGAGGTGACAGAGGAGTTTAAATATTTAGGGTCAACTGTCCAAAGCGATGGGGAGTGTGGTAGAGAAGTGAAGAAGAGAGTGCAAACCGGGTGAAATGGATGGAGAAGAGTAGAAGGAGTGATACGTGGTAGAAAGGTTTCAGCAAGAACGAAAGGACAGCACTGAAATCAGCAATGTTGTAAGTTTTGGAGATAAAAGGATGGGAAGCAGAGCTAAAGATGCTGAAATTTGCTTTGGGAGTGACAAGAATGGACAGGATTGGAAATTAGTATATTAGAGGGACAGTGCAGGTAGGACAGTTTGGGGACAAAGTTAGAGAGGTCAGAATAAGATGGTTTGGACATGTGCAGAGGAGGGATGAGGAGAATATGGGGAGGAGAATGTTAGAGATGGAGCTGCGAGGCAGGAGGAGAAGAGGAAGGCCCAAGAGGAGGTTTATGGATGTGGTGAGGGAGGACATGCAGGAGGTTGGAGTTACAGTGGAAGTAGACAGAGTTGGGTGGAGACAAATGGACTGCTGTGGCGACCCCTAACAGGAGCTGCCAAAAGAAGAAGAAGAAATACTTTAAAACCTTTTGGATTGGATTAATCACTTCAGTTTCTGTTTTGGCATCTAGAGGGTGGAATGATCCTCCTCTAGATGTCTGTACAGTCGAGTCACTGGCAATCTTTAAATGATGACTAAAGACATATTTGTTTCTTAAAAAACAAAATAATCCTTCCCAGTAGTGTTTGCTGATGACACTTAGTTAGAAACCTACTAACCAGGATCTATCCAATAATGTAAACTTCAAAGCTCTTTTGTAAGTCGCTTTGGATAAGAGCGTCTGTTAGATGCCAGAATATGTGAATGAGGTTGCAAAAATGTAGAACTCTCATATTATTAGGATTTTTTGGTCATAGAAACAACCGAAAAAACAATAAAAACACGTGATCATGTGTATCTGTGCTATGTCTTTGCCTATGTGACCCATTTTCAAATTTTCCGCTCAGTCATGTTTGAGTAGTCGGCTAAAATGAACTTAACCTTCCTCTTGTGTTAGGGTCAGCACTGACCCGTTTTACTTTTTAAATGCATAAAACTACTACCTAACTTTGTTTATTGCATCAAGGCTTTTTGACTTTGTCAGGAATCTGTATTTAATTAAAATTAAAAAATCAAAAAACAATTGTACTAAATTATAAAATGCTCTTGTGAAAATTATAACCTTTGTGTTGGTAGGGTCAGTTTTGACCCAGTTATAATTTAAGGTTATAAAACAATAGTTAGGATCAAAACAAAAATCATGAACACACTTTGAGGGTCTTCTCTCTTTGCCTGTGTGTCTCCTCACCTGAACACACAAAACAAACAAAGACAGACATGTTCACACTTGTAAGGCTTGCATTAGACAAATTTACTTTAGCGTTGGTGACTTGCAGAGTCACATCTCCTGTTTGCAGCAGTCAAAAATGAGAAGAAGATTTACAGTAAGCCA
>JAQMYJ010000020.1:13078707-13090933 GCA_030014305.1 Clarias laeviceps
ACACAGCCACAGCCACAACCCCACTGAGGCCACCTGATTCTAAAAGAAAGAGGTGTCAGGTCTGCCCTAGCAATAAATACAGAAAGACAAACGTACTCTGGTTCTACTGCAAAAAATATATTTGCAAAGAACACACTAAAAGCGTCACTTTTTTCCACACATGCATATAAATGCACATGCATGTTCTTGCACAAAAAAATGTTTTTTGGAACTAGTGCCTCATTTCTATTGGTTTGATTTGCTTGATTGTTTGTTGTTTGTTTGACCTTGCAAATATATGCAACAAACATATGACCTTTGAAATAAATATATATGGGTCAAATTTGACCCGGAACACCATAGATGTTACTATAGTAATTAATATTATAAGAAAAAATATATATTGTTGTTGGTCTTTCAGCTGCTCCTGACAAGGGGTCGCCACAGCAGAATACCCAGTCTGCACTACAACTTGGCGCAGGCTTTACGCCGGATGCCCTTCCTGACGCAACCCTCCCATTTTATCCGGGCTTGGGATGGGCTGGGGTTTGGGCACTGGCTGGGAATCGAACCCGGGCCTTCCGCATGGCAGGCGAAACACCTACCACTGAGCCATATAATAAAAAATATACAGTATATAACAAGTTTATTTAAGAGATGTGTTCTAATACCCCTCAGTAATAGTCAGGTAACATAACAGCCTTTTATTTAGTTAAGTAATTCTCTTGAGGTTCATTTAATAATTTTTTTAAATTGAAAACGAGAGGTTTTCTGTTAAAGTAAAAGCTCATGAGGTCACAGCAAAAATATTAAAAACATTATTTTAATGGACAAGGAAGTGTAACAAAGTAACCAAGAGGTATAAGGAAAAAAATTGGATGATAAGTAATTGTTTTGAGGATAATATGGGTGATTAAAGACATGGGTCAAAACCGACCCGTTAACATAAGAGTAACAGAAATAGTAACAGAAAGCTAACATAAGACGAAGGTTAAAATCAGTTCATCATATTGCCTATTTAGGATACAAAAGGATCAGCACTAATCTACAGTATATTGCAAAAATCCTGAGCCCTATATGTTTACTAAAGAAAACAGCGCAGCAAATAATGGCTAAAATGCTCTGAGCTTTATGGGCTACCCTGATTAAGTCTTTGGGATGTGCTGAAGAAGACTTGTCATCAATACAAGGTCCCATCCAAAAGTTATTCTCAGACTCCGGCCAGAAATATAATTATGATATTTTATAAGGTTGTTGAAACAATGCCATGGAGATTGTGTGCTGTAATTAAAACTGAAGGCACTGCAACAAGGTAAAGTGTGACCTTTTCAGTATATTTATTACTAAATATTATAAATAATAGTATATGTATAGCAGAACTATATAGACTAGATATGTACATATTGTTCAAATTTGACAGATGAGAGAGAAAAAATGTTACAGTTTTTCTGTTAATCATGTTTTATAATAAGAGGAAACACGAGGTCAGCAAATACTAACAGTCGTAGAGCATTTTAGAGAGTAATCCTGACTGCAGCTGTGTGTGTCATAATAGCTGTAACCTCATAATATGATGTACTGCCTAACCCTAATAGTTTCACTGTCAAGCTATTGATAGAATATAATAGGTTTTTAACCCCATCTAACATCTAGCATTGCAGCCAGTAATCATGGACTGCAATATTAATCTCATGGTATTAGTTTTGAAATGATGCTCGTGAAATATGAAAACAACTAGCTCTGTGAAGAAAAAAAAAATCCCCAATTAAATCACTTAAATAGTATGGGATCTGACATCTACTTTATAACAGAAACTTGCATCATCTTAGAGATTTATAAAGCCAGATGGCTTAGTCAGCACAAACAGCACCAACGGGTGAAAAGTGTATATCTATTTGAATTAGGAATAATTTGAAAAATTTTTGAAAAATGAACACTGATAACCCTAAAGGGGTTACTACGTTACCATCAATGCTCTTATTGGAAAGGACAGCTTAAGTCTAGAAATCATTTATGACCTCAGCACAATCTAAGTGATTTAATCCCAGCTCAAAAAGCATAGTCACTTTGCTTAAGATTAAAACTGACCAACAAACTCAAACCTGTTTAACTCCAGAATCCTGAGAATACGATCTTTATTAAATAATCAAATTTGTCAGGCACAATCATTCTTGAACAGGCATGGAGCAGGCATTTTTCATGGAACAATAAGCAATGGTCAAAAGCCAGGAATTGAATCAGAGATAATACTTGAGAACTACATTTGCAAAGAGAGTCAAAACTCACTGTGAAAATTCATGACTAAATAAAACAGGAAACCATGGTGCTAGAGGTTGGGCAGTTTATGAGAGATGTACTGTAAAGTCTCTTGGCTCTGGGGTGGATTGGAGAACAATGGCTCCTCAATCTGGGAAGTGGGATGGGATGGGAATTTTTTAAACTGTTAAAGTTAAAATGTAAGATGAATAAATTAGTCGCTTGGTTTGTCTGCCGATCTTTGTTATGCTTACCTACATTGGGGGAGCCGCAGTCAAGCACGCACACATGATGGATGTCAGAAAGTTCTCTGTTTATTAACAGCAGAAGACAGTGTTTTTATGTTTGGCCAAAAGGATGGTGTCATGGATATTTGTTACATCAAAGAGTGAACATTGTATAGTTGTCTCCCAAGAGACAAACCAGGAAGTGTTAGCTCAATGGAAAGGGGGGAGAAAGAGAGTCATAGAGGGAGAATAAAAAGGAGAGCGTGGGAGAGTTAACACATTAATATCAGAACTATGGGGTAGAGAGGAGCATGGGAGTGTTATGAGATTTCTATCAAGAAATGGTAACGCACACTTTTTTAACCGTTAACTCATGGCTTAAGATGGAGTACACTGTAGATGGCATGATGGATGGATGGATGGATGGATGGATGTCTTTGGACTGTGGAGAGAGAACATGAGACTGGAGGTAAAATTCGAAACACTCGAACAAGTCAATGTGCTACCCAAGGATCATCTTAAATAAATATGGTATATATAATAATAATGTAACAAAAAATATATAATTAATTCATCCATCCGTCCATAGGAATCTCTGTAGTCTAACTAGGGACTGTGGAGACTAGTGGTGACCATTGTATTTATTCCTATTTTTACAACCATGGTAGGATTTCCTGTCAACATTCACACACTCATTCACACACTACAGGCAATTTGGGAACGCCTGTTAATCTAAACTGCATGTCTTTGGACTGTGGGAGGAAAAAGTTTTCTTTTGCTTGATGCAGGCCAATAATTTTACTCTTCCAAAACACACTTACTTCTTCTTCACTACCACAGAATGTGCATTCCAACATGGATGTTTAAGAATTGAGAAGCTACTCACTGCATCAGTTAGGGTTAAAAAAAATTTTTTAGCTGGCTGAAACAACTTAATTCCTACAATAAAAGCTCTCATGTACTTCCTTGTTTAAATCTACATTAAATGACAACCTTTTTCACCAGGCAGTGAAGGTCATTTTAGGAAATACCGGTTGACCAAAGTTGAAAGCTTGTGGACATTTAACCATCACCCCGTAAGTACTCATCTCTTGATGAGGTCACTGTCAGGAGAACTCTTTAAACTACCGTTCTGTCAAATTCTCAAATTTATTTTTCATCTCTGGTTTCATGGCTTTGTAACAATCAGAGTCTTCAGACCAAATGACTTAGCAACCTGACAAACAGCAGATTTTTTTTTCTTATTTCCTTTAAGAGATCAAAAAAGTGTGGTGAGTGACTGACTGTTTGTAGTCAAAATAAATGATAACAGGATCTAACTTGTTGCATGGATGTTTCACAATTTTAATAACTAAAAACTGTTAGTGTTGGTAGACTGCTGTGATATTCCGATGAATAAAAAAACTGAATAAGCTTGTTCATTCATGTGTTCATTAATTAATTCATTCATTTATTCATTCATTCATTCGTTTATTCATTCTTCATACCATTTATCATGTATAGGGTTGCGGGAGGCCTGGAGGCTATCCTAGTGGGCATAAGTTACTTCTTCCACCCTGTAGGAGGTGCCGATCCACAGCAGGGCACAAGTACGCACACATTCACACACTCCAGGCAATTTGAAACAAAAAAACTTTATTAACTAAACTTTAGTAACTGTTGACATTTACCACAACAATGTTCAAGCACATAAAATTTCATGCCATGTCAGTGGTTAAATAAACTTCGCGCTGACTACCCCGAATGACACATCGTCCACACATGCAAAAGTGTGGATGCAAAAGTCACTCCCGAATTAAAAGAGCACAATCAGCCTTGTTTAAGTACAACTTATCCACCCACTTCTCTGTAAAAGGTATTACATCTGCTAAATTTCTTTGGAAAGTATTTTGAAAGACGATATGCCGTCATTTTGAGTTAGGTGAAGAAGATTTATGATAATATATTCATTATGGTTTTGAGGTGGGTTAATTGCCCATTTATTATGAGGTTCTTCAAGTAGACAATTACACAATTTAAAGCCTCTTTAAAATTTTAAAGAGACTTTACAAAAGCAGCCCTACTCTAAATCACCAGAGGGAAAATATTTCTGCTTACTGTTAGCAAAGAAATATAAAAACACATGTTTAAATTTATATTTTCATTTTATTGTATTTTATTTTATAGTTTTATAGTTAAATTGGGACAGTTGTGCTGCACTTAAGCATATATTAATAATTTCAGGCTTAAACAGTCCGTATGGTACTGCAGAACTACACAGTTTGTGCTATTGTATTGTATCTTTCAGTGCTAGCATGGATTTCATTTCATTGCTCAGACATCAAAAGACTAAATAACTTCCATTTTTGAAAAATATGGTTTATTATCTAAGAGGGATGAAACACAGACAGAGTGCCTCAGTGCACAAATATGTTAGAATTGTCTGTGCGACTAAGTTCACACAGGTGCATGTCATTAATCAGGAAAGAGGGGAAAACTAAATGGTGTCTTTAAATGAATTGTGTCACATGTTAGGCATCCCATATTTACAAATGTTCAGAAGACAGCCATCCTGCTTAGGGCGAAGCATGTCGGAGCCAGAAAGAGGGAGCTCCATTGAAAGTTATGAAATAATAATAAAAAAAAAAAAAAAAGTCCAACAGCTTTACTTTCTGCTTTTTGTTTTTCAAGTTTATGTTTTTCAAGTTTATTTTAAGGGTGCTGCTAAAGGTTTAATTAATAGAGTGAACAATAATGGAGAGGACGACCATATTTGGTGTGAAACTAGGTGTGAGATATATTCAGTGAAGGACTCATTCTCCAAAAACAAATATTTTAGTTTTGCAAATGAAAAAAAGGCCAGTTCACTTTGTCAAATACTTTTCGACATCCATTGATAAAAATTTCTGACTGCGTTTAAAACAAAAACCCACTTCAGTCTGAAAGAGGAGACAACTGGTTCTATCAACACTTGATAGAGGTACACTTCATTAGGTACACCTTGCTAGTACTGGTTTGGGAACCCCCCCAATCCCTTTGCCTTCAGATCAGTCTGTATCTCAACAAGATACATAAACATTTCTTAAAGATTGTGGAACATGCAGTTCCTGCAGTTTTGTACTGTAGGTTTTTGTGATTCTGACCCTACCATCTAAATGTTGCAGCAGAGATCGAGACGCAACATTTTCCTAATCTTCTATTGCTCAATTTTGGTGAGCCCATGCAAATAGTAGCCTCAGTTTCCTGTTCTTAGCTAACAGGAGCGCCACCCGGTATGATCTCCTGCTACTGTAGCTTATGCATACCTCGGTTGTAATGAGATGACATTTGAGTTACTGTTGCTCCGCTATCAGGTTGAACCAGTCTGGCCATAATACTCTCAAAGGCATTTTTGCCCAGAGAACTGCCACGCTCTGGATATTTACATTTTTTGGACTATTCTCTGTAAACCATAGAGATGGTTGTGTGTAAAAATCCTAGTAGATCAGGAGAATAGCCCATCTGGCACAATAACCATGCCATGTTTAAAGTCACTTAAATCATCCTTCTGCAACTGCT
Source organism: Clarias laeviceps (assembly GCA_030014305.1). Lineage (NCBI taxonomy): Eukaryota > Metazoa > Chordata > Actinopteri > Siluriformes > Clariidae > Clarias > Clarias laeviceps. The sequence goes on from JAQMYJ010000020.1 coordinate 13,084,707, forward strand.
ACAACTTAGGGAACCAAAGGCAAGTATCTAGCATGTCCTGGATTCTTACAGGAATGTTCTCAGTTCTCATGTTCTTGCAAGTTGGTTTTTACAAGTTAACATGGCAAAAACTTGCCCAAGGATGGATTTGTCCATGTTTTCCAGTTGCTCAATGTGTATTGTTTGAACAGGTAATTGTTCTTCACAAAGTCTTCCAAATGTCAGGCTATAAATCAGAAACAAAGTTTCCTTTGTTTTCTTATGTCTCTCTTTTATTAATTTTCTAAATGTTCTGCCGTTTTGTATTTATGACCATTTAAATACCCTTTGATGCGAATTGGGTACACTTTGATGAGTATTGGGTACCACACCTGGTGATCAGTGGTCTAGGATACAGAATGAGACATAAACACACACACTCTACAAGCTGGATTAGAAGCAAAAGGTGATTTGGTTGTTGCATAACACAAAAAAAAAAATAATAATTTTGTTGGACAGTGTTCTCACCTAAACTGACATCTCAGTCTTAAACTAAACATCTAAATGCCAAAAAATACACCAACCAGCCACAACATTACAAGCATGCAGAAGGTGAGGCAGCAGAAGCATGCTCTGTGATGCTCTGTGCAATGTTCTGCTGGGATCCTGGCATTTATGTGGATGTTTCATGTGGCACATGTCACCTTCCTAAACAATACCACAAAACCCTCTTCATGGCACCAATCTTTCATAATGGAAGTGGTCTCTTTAAGCAGATAAATTCATCCTGACACATGCAAACATTTAGGAATCGTTCAGGAATGATTTGAGATTTCCCCAAATTTTAATCTGACCAAGTATAGAAGAAACTCCACCTCACATCTTACAGTGCTTAAAGGATCTGATCTGCTGATGTCTTGCTGCCAGATGCCACAGCACACCTCCAGAGGTCTTGTAGAGTCCAGATCAGAGTTGTTTTTGGCAACAAAATGGACTGATTTTAATGTTACAACTGTAAACCTGAGATTTTTGAAAGACAGTTGGGACTTTAACATCAGTCATGCAAATACAGCATTGCTACGGATCCAGTGTTCATGACATGATTAAATTAACAGTATATTATTAAATATAAAATGGTATTACAGTAATAAAGCAAATTAAATATAATAAGTATTAACATATGTTTACAATTGCATCAAAATAGCTAATCTGCAGGTTTATAGGTAAGGCTGGAAAATGTAAGCGCATTCAGGACATTGAGATGGAGCACTATCCTCCAAAATCCTTCCTCCACCAAGAGCTCAACATGCTTTGATGAATGTGTTGTTGATGAGAAAAGCAATAAGAAATATAGGGACTATGAGTCACATTTGTAAATGTGGACTTCCAGTGTGCTTGGAGCGTAGAGAAGCACTGGGCCTCGTTTGCTGAGCATGGACCTTGGGTGGTCTTCTCAGTGGTAGGTCTCGATGACGGGGTTAAAGACCATCACAGGGTGTAGTCTGAGACAAACACACACAGTGTCACACTGAGTCAGCACAGACCTATATTGTACATGTCTGCAGTTCAGTATGGAAAATGTGTGTTCCTTGAAATTTTGATTTCAATCAAATTTAATGGGTCAACGCAATCACTTTTCAGCAGAGAAAAAGTCTCAAAAGGTCACTGTTTTTTTTTAAAGTTTTTTTTTTTTAGGGATAATCATCGGCCCTTTGTTGATGATGAAAACATCCTGCTAAAACGTTGCTGAAAATTTACACATCCTACAGTTTATGCGGAGCAAAAGGATGGCATTCAGAAACCTGTCTCAACTTGGTCTTGCACCAGGCTACCCTCCAAGTATAGGAACCTTTAACAGGCTCCCACAACACAGAGAATGAACTGCCGTCACGGAAAATATCCCATATTTCACTCTGAAAGCAGCTTCAGGGAATACGTACGATATCATTTCTGACAGCTCAAGCTTGTGTACTCTTCAAAGCCTTATATAATAATTAATATAATATGATACTGGCTCCTCGAGCATGTTGGAGGCACTGGTGTGTGGCTGTGTCGTGTTCAAAAATACATCACCACAAACAGTCCAAATAATCGAACATGCATTTAAATTTATAATTTAAAAGTTAGGTGGCATAGTGGTTAGCACTGTGTTAGCACCTCCAGAGTTGAGGGTTTGAACACCGCTTTCAGGTCCGTGTGCGTGGAGTTTGCATGCTCCTGTGCTTCATGGCTTTCCTCCAGGTACTCCAGTTTAATCCTACATTCCAATGACATATAGATTAGGCAGATTGGTCTTTCCAAATTGCCCATTGTGTGTGAGTGAGTGTGCTTATGCCCTCCAGGCCTCCTGTGACCCTGTACAGGATAAGCAGTATAAGGAACGGGTGAGTGGGTAAGAATTTCTCTCATGCTGTGCCCTGTGGTCTTTTTTAACTGCTGCTTATCAAATTATTATTATTATTATTATTATATCCTTATTTACAAATACCAATTGTTCTGTGGTTCTAAAATCCCACCCCCTTTTTTGGACCTTTCTACACAGATTATTTTTTTTTATCTGAAAAAAATAAATCTGGTTCTATGTAATGCAATCATTTCTGCCTCTTCATCCTAACTTTAGTCCTCCAATACACAAGGAGACAAGACAAGGGATGCCATGCGATTAGACAAGGTGGTCAGGAGAGCTGGTCCGGTGCTTGATGTGGAGCTTTACTCTCTCGAGGAAGTGGTGGAGAGGAGAACACTAAACAAAATGCTGTCCGTCATGACTATCCCCAACCACTTACTGTACATAGTTGTCCTCAAACAGAGGAGTGTGTTCAGTGGAAGCCTTCAGTCGCAATGCTGCTCAACTCCTCAGAGCCATTCGGCACTTCAACACCTCTCTACAGTGGATTGGGAGATCTAGGCTAAGGCTCATCTACTATAAACATCACAGTGTTACATGCATAACTCTCTCATCTATTTGATTCAGGATCTGCTCAGTGACTTTCACTATTGCATATCTTGCCATTACACACAGACTCAATTTCATTGTCACTTTCATGCTGCACAATTATTTGAATTATTGAACAATTAATACCATTTGCACTGTCACTTTGTCAAAATATAAAATTGCACATCAATGGCTTATCCTAGCACATTGTGTTCGCACTCTCAAAAACTCAAAGTTGTTAGCCAGTTTTTTTTTCCTCTTCACATCACATACAAAAGATATTGAGTCAGCTGTTGTCATTATTCTTCTCATCATGTGACTGTGTGTTGCAATAGCAGGAGAGTTTTATGACCATCTTATGTCTGCATCTTATTTTGTTTGGTTAAGTCAATGCTCCCAAACCCCAGTGCGTTCCTCATTCTGAAAAGAAGGTCAGTTGTCATCCATGTGAGCTAACCAATTTGACAAATTAAATTGGATGTCAATGGTTTGCAAGTGGTGGTGATTAAGAACAGTTTGCAAACTATACACCAATCATCTATAATATTACAATGAAAAACATTATTTTTGCCCAGTATTCTGTAGGTTCCCTTTGTGTTACTGGGGTTCCTCCACAAGACCTCTAGGGGTGTGCTGTGGTGTCTGGCAAGAGATCCTTTTTTGAGTGCTGTGGGTTGTGGGTGGGGCCTCTTCTAGTGCTTTCAATGGGTGCTCTACCGGGTTAGGATCTGAGGAAGTTGAAGGCCAGATCGGTGGCCTTGGACTTTTTGTTTTTTGTTTGGCACAAAACCAAGAAAGCCTATCAACCAAAGAACACTATATTGTGGTGGCACCATTATGTGCAGGGGCTGCTTCTCTTCAGCTGAAACTGGGTCCTAGTCAGTAGAGAATTCATCACACCAGTATATTTTGGCATAAAAATAGTGGTCTAAAGGCATTCTTTAGCCAGCTGAGGAAGCTGCGGATTGGGAAATGTTCACCTTCTAGAATAATAACAAAGCTCAAATCCAATTTTAGAGGAATGACTTCAGAAGCAGATGATCGGTGTTTTGAAATGGCCCAGTCAGAGCCCAGATCTAAATGCTATTAAATCCTAAGGGATAAATTCAAGAGAGCTGTGCAGAGGAGATCCTCTCACAGTTTGATAAATCTGAGGCATGTTTTGCAAGGAAGAATAGAATAAAATATCCAAAACAAGATGTGCTAAGTCAGACTCTAACCCAAATAGACTGAGTGCAATATGACAAGCAAAATGTGCTTAACAAAGTATTTTTAAAGGGGTGTTCATAGTTGTGCAACCACATATGATAAGTTTTTTTTTCTTTTCTAAATGTCTGTGCAGTGATTTCTTATTCTTATTCTTAGTTCACTATTATATAATTTATACAATGTAACCCTGTAAAATCTTAATGGCCTCAACTACAAATCTTGAGAGCAAATCATTCTTCTGAGAAAAATTCTGCCATGCTGTGACAGGATTCGGTATATTTTTTTTTACCAAAATTCAAAGTTGCAATATTAAAGCATTTCTTACTACTCTGCTATAGTTAATGTACTTATCTTAGAGAGTGGTGGCTAAAATGGTTAAGGCTCTACCACCAAGCTGTCACTGTTGAGCAAGGACCTTTAACCTATCTGTTGTAAGGGACAAATAATTAAAAAAAAAAAAAAATTACAGCTCTGATATAATGCATTTCTTTTTACACACATGCACACACACACACATTGTTTAGCGAGTTTTGAGAAAAAGAAATTTTTCTCAAAAAGAAATATGAGATGGAACCAAAAAGTTTCAAGACTAGTTTTGTAACTAGTCTGACTTTCATAAGTCAGTGTGCCAAAAGACACCATTCTTGTGTACATCAGAAGCTGTGAAACTGGTGCTATTTTAATCATGTGAGCTACCACATCATCTATTTCAGCATGGACAGCAAGAACAAAGAGCAAATGTGAAATTCTGCATTTGACATCTGACGTTTGACTGTGATTCGATAAGTTTACAACGATGCTGCAATGAGTCAAATATGTTAAATATGTTGAAGCCAACCGTTAAATATGTTGAAGCCGTTAAATATGTTGAAGCCAATTTGCAACTTATGCGTGATGATTATCAGAGAATAATCCACAGCCTTGCTGCCGTTGTTGGTGTGTCATACAGTATGGAACAGTCCAGGTAATCCTCACATGTGATTGGAACATGCACTATGTTGCTGTCAAGGTTCTCCCCAGGCTGCTGACCCAGGAGAAGAAGGAACATTGCATTGAAGACTGCCAAGAACTCAGTCAGCGTGCCATGGATGCAAAGCAACAGTCTTCATATAGAGCCCATCATCTTTTTGACATTCACAGCATTTTGCATTGAGAATTAGACCCCAGGAGCCAGACCGTCAATGACAAATTCTACTGCCAGGTTTTAAGGTGTCATACGACGAAAGTGACTGGATCTGTAATGCTTGAATCTTGAAACATTTTGAAACCCATTCATATTACAGACTGATATCATTTGCATGGTTTCTTTGAGTTGCAGGGCTGTTAAAAACACAAACAGCAACATTTTATGTTAAAATTGTTGGTCATTTCAGTGTGATTTTTGTCAGTTTAGTGTTTGTCAGTTTAGTGTGTAATTAAAGTAAATATGCCAGTTACAGTAACCAAAGATAAAAATGTTAAGGTATGGTACTCACAAAGATTTAGTTACAAATAGTTAAAAGTTTTCTCAATACATTGGAGCCATGATCTGGTTGCTTACTTCATGTCCTCCCAGGAACACCTTTAATGACACTTCTCAAAAAGGCTTCAGTTTGCTATGGAGGATAAAGAATGGACCTGAAGCACTGTAAAAAAAGGTCATGCAAAATGTTGTCACCTGATGAATCCAAGTTCACATTGTTCAAGAGTGATGGGTACATCAGGGTAAGAAGAGAGGCAGATGAACTGAGGCACCCATCATGGCTAGTGCCTACAATACAAGCCTTTGGAGGTAGTGTTATGATCTGGCCATGCTGCAGTTGGTTAGATATACTGTAGGTTCATCAATATAATGTGCCCAAAAAATGTGGTCAGAATCTTTGGGATGAAGTGTTTATGCACCAGTCTGAACCTCTAATTATGAATATGAAGTTGAGTTAAAAAACTATCTGCACTCCAGTTGAATTCATTTTCTGAAATTTCCTTTGGGATCAATAAAGTGGCTGCAGTTGCTCGATAGTTCAGGACTGGAATTTCCTACGAGTCTACCTGTAACTTCCAATAACTACCTGGACCAGTGGCGGCTACTGGTCTGTCAAATAGGGGAAGCTCATTTTCGGCCTCACTTTCACGGCTCATTTTCACT
>JAQMYJ010000020.1:13091033-13108017 GCA_030014305.1 Clarias laeviceps
AATAATTCTTTTGATTGTGTAAAGCTGCTTTGCGACAATGACAATTGTTAAAAGCGCTATACAAATAAAATGTAATTGAATATTGAAAGTATCTATCTATCTATCTATCTATCTATCTATCTATCTAACTTATGTTAGCTGCACTGTCTTATCAGCTTTCTTTTCAAGGCTAATGTCTCCCCAGTTACTGCTGTGCAGGTGTGAACGTGTTTTCAGTTCGTCACTACAGTGAAAGAGCAAAAATGTTATGCCTCACTTGTGATATGCACAAAAGAAGAGCAGCATGCGGTGATTTGTTTTTTGTGGTCCTAGTGTGTAGCGCAATATGGAGAAAACGTTTGGATATCCGCAAACAAAATTTGAACCGATATTCTAAGTAAGGTGAAAGTTTCTTAAAGAGAATTATTACTGGTGACTGCATATGGAATAAAACCATATGGAAAAAAATTATCTTCAATTGCAAAACCAAGAAAAAGTTCAGAAGAGTTAAATCTGAAAAGATTCTCTGCACACACCCATAGACTGTAGTGACACATTTAGAGCATCAGGTCAGGCATTTTCCCTATTAAGGAAAACTTTTTTAATGTGAACATTCCAGAACAGAGAAAAAGAATGATTTTATCCTTAAATCAGCTTTTTATTTCATATTACGAAAAATAACATTTATTACCCTAATTCTGTAGTAAATCCTAAGGATCTAATGTATCAATAATGTTAATATGAGTGAAACACACAGTATAAGGACTTAAACAATAGCGGTTTCTGTTGTTGCTTTTTTTTTTTTATCCCTAATTTAAATTCAATCGTATTGTTGCCTTTTCAGTTACAATTGGGATTGTTTGTGTAGAGTTTGTATTGATAATGTTTATGTGAGCTACTCTATCTGCAAAGTGGACTGTGAAATAAACTTTACAGAGCGAATTATGCACATTTATCTATATATACACACTCTAAATTGAGCACAAATCAAAGCAAGAAATGTTTTAGCATCGGGAAATTTATTCATGTCCATTGTATTTACTTATAGGTTGCTGTAACATATATGTAAAAAAAAATGTTAAACAAAGACAAAAACCTCCATGTTGTCAGGGAAAAAAGGAATTTAGGCAGGAATTTGCATATTTAAATGTTTAACTGTAGTGACACAAGGTGAAACACCAAGCTCCCACAAATTAGTCCAAACAATAGGTCAAAAACTATTCCTTGTATTCACTGCCAGGTTACATTACTTAGCAGTTCTTAATTTATTATATTATGAAAATGCCTTGCGTACAGTTCGGGGGATCCTGAGGTGCAAACATTTCCTAAGTTAGATAAGGTTAAAAAACAAAACAAAACAAAAAACACATACACCACTGTGTTTACCCACAATCATTTTATTTCATACTTGGAAAACAACAGAGACAGAAAATGCAGATATGCTGAAAATAGAAACTATGACTAAACCATTTTTATCAGACAGTTTTTAAAGTGGTGCCCAACCTACTTAAAAAACACGTAATTAAAGTTGTGCAATTGATTCACGTGCAGTCACATGAGTTATTTTGACTTGTTGATTAATAAATTAATGGTAATAATGCTTGGCCTGGGACATTTTTGCTTTGTCTTTGACAAGCAAACTTTGAACCACGACTTTCTTTAGCATACCTGAATAATGCCTCGATCTTTAGCTGCATCTGAGGTCAGGTGGGCAAATGTATTAAATCTTGATCTCAACTTTTTAACTAGTGATCAGCCATAACATAAAAACACTAACATTGATTATCAAATATATCCACGTAAACCGATGACAGGATCATGGGCACTCAAGGCTCATCTACACCTGTGGGGACCAAATCCCACAACTATGTGCTCGCCATGATAGAAATACATCAGAACACCCAGTACACCATAGCCCATCACGGACAGGACCCAACAGGCAAATGATTCCCTAAACTACAGAGATTCCCTCCAAATTCCCCAGATCCATACTCATGGGATGTCCCAGACAGACAAGTCCGATTCACAGAGGCCCCAGCTCGTGACCCACAGCTCCCAAAGGATCCACTACCCACAGTGCCAGACCAGCCCTGGTGGCACAAGCATACCTGCACAATACTGGACTTAATGTTTTGTATTGTAATGTTGTGACTGATTGGTGTATATCCTTGGTCAAAATTCCATTTGGCTTGCTTGGTCTTCTAAATATCTTCTCAAGAGCAGAAAGCTTCTTTGGCCTCTAGGGACTCTGTATGCTTTCCTTGTGGTAGTGGCCACAGACCTTCACAGCTTCTTCAAAGGCTTTTCAGAACAGTGGTTATGCAGCTTTTCTTAATTTAAACAATGAAATTCAAGCATTTTCCCACAATGCATAGTGAGATATTTTCCATTATAATGTAGATCATTGGTGAGGCTCACCACACATGCTAGAAGCTAGCTGTCAGGTTTAATTCCTATTATTTTATCTCAGTGCTCCAAAGTTGTTCAATACCTTTGTAGGCTGCTTGGAACCAACTCAAACTTTCAAGATGCTGTTGGTTTCTTTCTTGCAGATCTGGTATGTTTTCCATGTGTTTGGCCCTTGCTGAAATCTCGGCATGTATTTTTTTTTTAGTCCTATGTTTGAAAAAAATATGTTTGGGAATAATTGTTGAAAGTCACTGAAAGCATTTGCCAATAGTGAACACCCTTTAAATCCAAAGCTGTGACAATGTTAACATTGGACTTGCAACTAGCTCTGAATTTCTTTTTGAGAAAAGACAGAAGCATCCCCATCAAGCATGGGAAAAACATGAAAATTTCACGCACACAGACCTGAGGTGGGAAATGAACCCAGACCCTTAAGGAACCAATTCTAACAATCATTAATTACATTACAATCATTAAACTGTTGGTCACCAGCATGGGTGAAAGTAGGTCAGTACGGTCTGCAATACTGGAAAAGAGACTAGATCATGTACCTCACATTCAAAATCAGGCATGAAATCATTTAAGTAAGAAAACACAAGTGATAGCATTATGTCATCTTAAACAACATTTTTAATTGCCTCTAAGTCACTCTGAATTGCCTCTGAACTGTCTGTGTTGTTCTGGTCATGGCTAATGAAAGCTACAAAGCTAACTAGCTTCCAGCACAAGGCTGAATCCCAAATCTCTGTCTAACCCTTGATCAGGGTACATTACTTGGTATTTGGATGAGATTGTACACCCTATGCTGATATTCATATATATTAATACTGATATGGTTTAAATAAAATAGGGTTTCTCTGTTTGTACATGGTTGTTACAGAAATTGTAGTAAAAAAGAGAGATTTTGTTGGTTTACTTACAAATAAGTTATAAACAAAGCTACAGCTGCTAAATATTTCCATTCAAGCTGGCCTGGAAAATTCGCAATTGTGTATTTCTGATAGAGTTTTGGAAATAGCATGGCTTTTTCATGGAGTTCTCAAGACTTATTAAAAGTTGTAAAAGACAACATCCCAAATTCCTGTGTAATTATATCATCAATTTGTGTCAGTCACCTGGCAAGACTTGTAAATCTGTCTATCATGAGCTCTAAACTGAATTGTAAAGCCAGAATTTAACGCTCTTCGTAGCAAGTTAAAAATTAGATTTAATTTGCTGGGGTAATTGCTTGTTTGCCCTGCAGGGGTTTCTCTGCTAAAATTTTAACTCGCAATCCTCTGCTCCTTAACTTACACACTCAAGCTACCACTGGAAACCACCGTATTTCTTTTAAATTCATACCACGACTTTGAAATATACTGTATTTATCTCATATGGTCTGACTTGTACTTTGACACCTGTTTCTAAATAATATTGTGGGTTTTTTTTTTTATCATGCCAAAAGCTTATTTCATTTCACTTAAACAGGGAATGCATCTGGAACCCATGTCTCTACACTCATGCAACACAACAGAATTACAATTTTCCCAAACCCGCATCAGTATAAGTAAATGCATAAAGATGCTGCAGTTGCGCAAAGGTCCTCTTATAGCCACAGAGGTGCTGCATCACAGAAATGCTCTGTCACTGCACATTGCTTCTTTCTGAATTTTTAAAAGATAATATTTTTCCAGATGTGGTCAACCAAGATAAATAGTTGTAGTGGAAAAAACATTCTTCTCATTAACGAGTGTGTCAGAATGTTCTGCTATGTGGACCAATGGTAAGATGTCTGGGAAATGGGGATATACGGGACGAGAGAGATAAAGAGACAGACAGAGATAATAGAAGTCATATGTGAATGCAATATGAGGCAGCACTATCAGACCTACAGAATGGCAGACATTCATCTCTGTTGGGACACACTGACATCCAGTGGTGAAACAACATTAGCATTGGCCAACGAAACTTTAATAGTGTGCTCTCTTTCTAGTTCCTTCTATTTTCTGTGTTAGGATGTTTGGTTGCTCTGGCCAGGCACATGTAGACACTGCACTCATAAGTCTTTTCCCACATTGCCTACCATAAGATGCTGCCTTTTTATATATATTCTTTTATTACATGTACTTGTACATTACAGTACTTGCTGCCTACTTCAACTTATCATAGACATAATGTTCAGTTTGTATAATGGAAAATCCTGAGCATCAGCATGAGAAATGCAAAGGGTTTTGTAATAGCGCAGATTAGTTTAAGCCCTGTATCAGCGCACACTTACTGTTATAATCTGGCACAGGTAATGCTTTGAAATGAAGCCAGTGAACGTATCCAAATCTGGTCTCCAAAGCCCAGCTATGTCTAAACTTTGATCAGAACAGAATTTGGAAGTGGGTCACTTTTGGTCTAAATCTAAAGTCACACTAAAGCATTAGATATGTTTGTCAGAAATCCTGCCATTTAGGCCCATTATCCAGATGCTATTTATTATCCACGAACAACTTAATCTCACTGATGGTCATCTTGGGTCCTGTGAACTCTGGATCCATTGAGGGGACCTTGAAAAACATCCACACACTCATTTCACCTACTGGCTTTTTGGCAGGTGATGCATACTTTACTGGGGAAATGTAACATGGTCATGATAAATTGTATGCTTAACAATGTAATTACCAAATACACTAATCAAGTCTTAAACAGGACATCCTCTGATGTTTCTTCAAAAGGCTGTCTTGAAAAGATAAGTGATTTTGCTTAGCAAAGGGTGACCCTTAGATTCTTTAACCTTAGCTAGCAAGTTATGCCAACTACTTTGAACAGGTTTAAAAATTGGTGCTTCTCATCCTATCATTCTATACTGAAGTTGATTCCCCAAGAACATAAAAAGAATATGAAGTTAAACCATTGTTTTTTTATAGTGCAGTATATAGTCAACCAGATGGAGGCCATGTAGTAATTTCTTTTCAGCCTTTCAAGATTCTAAATAGCATTACTATCAAGGAATGCCAGAATCTTTACAGCAAGATTCCTACTTTCTGGGGGAAAAAATGATCACTTCCTGATCCTCTGTCTCAATTTCAATCATGTCACTATTTTAATGAAATATCTAGAACTTATAGAACTAGAACCATGAGGGTCTGTGGAGTGCCTGCCATATAAATCAGAAGCTGAAAGACTTATTAAAGGCCTTTTACTTGTTGGTCTTTCAGCTGCTCCCGACAAGGGGTCACCACAGCGGAATACCCAGTCCGCACTACAACTTGGCACAGGTTTTTACACAGGATGCCCTTCCTGACGCAACCCTCCCATTTTATCCGGGCTTGGGACCGGCACTGCATATAGTGGCTGGGGTTTTGGGCACTGGCTGGGAATCAAACCCGGGCCTTCCGCATGGCAGGCGAAACTCCTACCACTGAGCCACCAGTGCCCTATTTTACAGTGCCCGATTTTACTGAAATCTGTGAATTGGACTACATGTAAAAGTACTATTTGCCATTGCATGCATGCTATTTGTTTGATGATGTTTCATATTATAATGTTATTATGATTTCTCTGCCTTGGCAATGTGCAGCCATGAAGTTGGGGGTGACGATTCTGAAGGAGAACTGAGAGGCACGTGTTAGTTTGGCTTTAATTTATAATACCATCACTCCTTCACAAGAAACCATTAACGGTCTGAAGCCAAGGTAATACAGGACTAACACCAGAAAAGCTGTGGTGACAGTGGGAGACTGAGGCTCCCCATTAAACCTTTCAGTGCTTCAAAGTGTCTGTAGGGAGCAGGGAGAAGATTCCCAAATCTGTGTGTGCCAGCCCTCTTGTGTCAATCCCAAGAAACATATGGTTGAAATTGTTTCAAGGGGCTTTTAACAAAATACTAAGTAAAAGCATTCCAGATACTTGTGTAAACATGTATCATAAATTTACTTTGTAAAAGCTTTTATATAAAATTAAACACATTGATCCATTTTACAGGAGACAAATGTGTGTGGTGTGGGCTCTGGGTTTAAGAGATACAATATACAGCACTTTATGAATCAGTATCTGTAGAATGGTTTATAATGCATTGGCACATGTTTTAAACGTGCTCTAGAAATAACAGTTAGATTTTTACTTAATCTATTACTCTAATATCTTATGAAATGCAGCAGCAACTATAACACCAATTCAATCCATGCACCGAATGTAAAATAATCATAACATTTATTGTAATTAAAGTCATACATGATATTTGAAGGGCTAGAAAGTTTGGAATTTGAGTCTCAGACTTTCCAGGTAGTCGATATTAGACCATTGAGAAAGGTCCGATTCCATAAATAGTTTTCTGTCTCATTTTTAAGCAAAATTTGTCTTGTTTACTGGGTTTTAAAATGGCTTGGCTAGGTATTTATACGTATTATTATAAAAAGGTAATGCTTGAGTACTTGGAAAGTTGACTCGATTACTTCACAGAAAAAAGGTGAATAAATTACAAGCAAGACAATCCAGTGAAACCCTATCCTGATTTCATGAAGTGTCAGAAATATTCAAAAGATATGTATTTTCCAGAACTGTTTAACAGGCCATTAATATTTAATATTAACCTTGTTATAATTGCCAGAATGTGGTGATTCATATGGTAACACCAAGAAGCACACTGGACTTCCGTGAACTACCCAAAAATGTCAGGTAAAATGATTACCTAACCTGTTTTGTGGTTCCGACTGAAACAAGCATGTGTTCTGCTGATAGCCCACCATTCTTCTATTGTGCTGAGCGCTCCGCATTCCTCCAACTCTCCTTCACCATAGAGAAGCCGTAGGACATACGTTTAAAAGCAGCTTATCAACCTCCTGCTGATCTGCAAGATCTTTAATCTTCTAATTGCAACTGACAAATAAAAAGGGTCCTGAACAGACAGATCATACAGACTTATGTAACATCATCACCATTTTGACATACAGTATCTGTGCATTTTTTTCTTCCCTTCTTTCATTTTGCATTTGACTCGCAAGATGAACATGTGCATGCCATGTTTGTGAGAAGCACTATACAATTCTCTACTTCACAGTCCCCTTCACCTTTTTTTTTTTTTAACTCAAGCTTAGAAAAGTTTACCTTCCTGACCAAAATGCAAAAATATATGCATGGCGAAACACATTTGCTAAATAAAATTTTATGCCCTTTTATGTAGTGATTGTAACTTTTTAGAATAAAATTTTTTCAATAATATTAACTGTCATTCAGATGAAACTTGGCCAATTTAGATTTCACAAGAACAGAATTGTTAAAATATTGCATGAATTTGGCATGGTTACGGACACTACAAATGTTATACATTTTAAGTTTTTACCAAAAAAAACTATTTAAGCACCAATTTTACAGGTCATACACTTCTAGAAGGTAATTTTAGTATTAAAAAGAAATATAAAAAAACATTTTTTAAATATTGTTTGAAGCGAGACATATAACACTGTAAAATGGCAATTTTTGGGTCATGTATAAAATCATCTCTCCAAAATGGCTGAAGTTAGCAACTTGAAATTTTTAGGGAGGCAATTTTAGTCACTTCCATATTGCATAAATTTCAGAGGTGGCTTCTTTGGCACACACATTTTCTGTATTATATGGATAACATTAAAAAAATCAGCACCAATACTGTGTTTTGGTCATCTGTATTTACTACATTTATAGATTAAAAAATATGTTTCTCGCAAAAACACTGACACCAGGAGCTCAACATTTCAACATGAGCAAGCGCGTAACTCTCCTCCTGTCAATGCCCTAACAAACTATTTTTTTCTTCCAAATTACAGAGCTCCCTGCAGCAACTCAGGTTGACATAAGTTGTAAGACTTCAGGGCAAAAATTCCTCAGGTCCAAACCTGAGCTGGAGTTGGAGCCTGGCAGCCCATGTCTTTAATACACACAACAAAGCTTCACATTCACATTAATATCAGGTGAAGAAGGAAATATGTGCCATATTTCCTTTGACACGTTTCAACTCAGAAATTTCCACAGTCCCAAATGAACTTACAGGAAAGCATTTGAGTCACTGTTTCCCACCATATCAAGTCAACAAAACCCCAGAGTTTACTGCAAACTCTTATAAACTTCTGCACTTGCCTGGAAAACCCATACAACCAAACAGTTGAAATTCTTACCTAGAAGTCAGGCAGTAGCGGTGAGGAGGAGAGAGATCTCTTTTTTTTTATCACTGACTATCTGCAGCCAGACATTAGACATTTCAGTTTGTCCTTCCCTTCCACTGGGATGATTTTGTTTGCCTGATGTGTTCTGTCTTGGGTGAAATTGTGAAAAAATATAACTTTTTCTAAAGAACTTTCAATCGCTTTAAAATGCATAAGGTGATTGGTAACAATTTGCTGTGAGATATTGGGTAGACATAGATAATGAGATATCCAAGGTCTTATATTTAACTTTTTTTTTTTAAAGCTCTTACGTCATCCTGTGGCACTCATCCTTGTTTTGAGTGTTTCACTGTGGACGGAAAGATCTGCAAGGAGATTTCTGACATTGGTAAAACCAGACAGCCTCCAGACATTGTCTCAACAGCACATCACGAAAGTGTTCTTTGGATAAATTGTGTCTGGAACAGAAGAGATCGTGACATTCCTTTTATACCTTACTCAAACAGGACTCACTCAGAAAGATAACGCTGCATTTTTTTCAATAAAACAAACTGTTTTCCAGTACCAAATAGGAAGAATAAAACACTTCCAGTAGTGTGTAATTCTTCCTATACGGCAATAATATGTTAACAATCAAAATTTTTCAGGTTGCATCAAATACAGTAGCATGTTGTATGTTTCTAGTTACATTTAAAGTCGTCAGATGTCTTTAAGACAAATAAGTTCCTGTAGTAACTGTAACGGTGTTAAGCATTATCTCCATCACCAGCCTTCTTTTTGCTCTCTTGAAGTTAAAAAGACAACATAAACATCTTGTCATGTTACAGCAAAACCAGTACGTTTAGGAGGAGTGAGGAGTTCCATAAGGAAGAAAAGTGTTGACACAGGAGACTCCTTTGCAGTACTTATAAAAATAGAGTTTATTGAATAACACACTTTTGTAATTATTTTTTTATAGGCTTCACTTATGTGGAGTCTCATACCTGTGCCTTGGAATGAGAGGGCATGAGAAAAATTGAAATGCAATAGGAGAATGCATTAATACAGTATATACCTGTCATTTGAATTTCTGCTAAAGATATAATTCTTAGGATTTCTTAAAATATCTAATAAAACCTATAATTTTAGCCCTGGTTATTGTCATAGAATAATCATGCTTGTTGTATTTAATCTCTGCCAGTGTTGTAATAATATGCTCCAATACTCATTCTCACTCTCTCACTTATTCTCTATATCGCTGTACAGAGTTGCAGGAGGCCTGGAGCTGATCTGAGGGGCACTATGATAGATACACCCTAGATGGGGTGCCAATACATACCAGAGCACGCACACACACTCATGCACTCAGGCACACACTACAGGAAATTCCCATCCATCCATTTATCTAGGAACGTCTGGAGTCTAATCTGGGACCGTGGAGGCCAATGGTGACCATTGTATTTATACCCATTTTGACGACCTTGGTAGGACCCCCGATCAACACTCAAACACATTCAAACACTACAGGTAATCTACAGGGGACACCAATTAGCCTAATCTGCATGTCTTTGGATTGTGGAGGAAACCGGAGTACCCAGAGGAAACTTGGGGAGAACAAACTTTATAAAATTATACAATTGGATTTTTCTCCCCATTGGTTAGAATGCAGGGATCTGTTCATTAAAAGTGTGTTCTTAAATTCAAGCAATTTCAAAGTATGTCTAAACACTGCTACATTGAAATCCCACTTGTGAAAAATTATCTAAAATATGGAAATAATTATTTCTGGAATTTTAATCTTCAGTAGCAAAGAGCCTTAAGCATCACAAGAACATGTCCAATACACGCCCAGTCATAGCAGTTATCCCATAGGACCATCTGCAGGCTCCGATATTTAATGGGTGGAAAATAGGACCTCAGCTCTTGTACAGTATGCATACTGTAGCTTTGTTGAAAAAGGTTAGAGAACCACCTCAGGTACTGGAACAGCTAAACACCAATGCTATGAAATAATGTGGCAATATGGTGAATACAGCTATTAGAAGTTATTAAGTAAATGAAAGTCAATGGATCTAAAATGTTTAAAAAGTTGGAGGATTAAGCCATTAAATAATACCAGGCATTGAAATCAATGCTTACATTACATTTATATTCATTCATTTTAGCAAGAGATTTTAGTGTTAAGTTGCTTTTTTAAGTTGCTTACAATTGAGAGTGCAGTCAAAGCAATCCTATCCAGCAAATAAAACGGTTGAGTGTTTAAGGGTCTTGCCAAAGCACCCAAAGAATTTTCCTCAGAACCATAAGCAATGAGCTACCATGGTTCAAACAAAAGGTAAAATGAAGGGCAAAATAACTCCTAATCCCTGCTTACATTTCATGGAGGATTTTCCTGCTTTTAACAGAAATACATTAAGATAACATGCGTTAAACCAGGGATGCTTATATAACAGTCAGCGGGGAAACAAATAAAACTGTTCTTTTCTGAAGAAAGGGATTTTATCACTTTTGCCTGGGCTGATAAATTGCAGTTATGCCTTGAAAGGGGACACTATTTACTATGGTTTTAAAATTCTGGGATCACTGAAGGGTAAAGAGCAATTTAAGTGAAATTGGTCACTGTTATAAAACCAAGTTGTTATTATGACAATAGTAATTTCAATATATTCAAATGCAATTCGATATCACCATGGACTTATACGAAATAATGTCCAACAACTTCACAGGACACAAAATTTAAAAGGAAAACTTGGAAAGAATAAACCATAAATATTTTACGGTTCAACACTAAAGTAAAACTAAGACAGGTGCTAACAATAATCAAGTAGTCTGGGCAAGCACATTTTCCATATGCTATATTATCAGAATGTCTTTTTACTTAAAATGACTACAATAAATCAGTGTTCCGATTACCAAGAGGGTACATTACGTCAGCATACAGACTGGCTTTCATCGAAAGCATTAAGAACGGAACAGAGGCACACAGTAAGATGATGTTGTATTGGGTTACCAGTGTACTGCAAAACCTCTGTGCAAATGAGCATGAAAGCTCTTAATGATGTTATCTTATAGCTATTCCAGAGACATGAGCTCAGTTTGGGTCTCTATCTCCAGCTCCATCTCACTTTACTCTTGGTCAAAAAAAATAACCTTAATCTTATCGTTAAACTGTAAATTTCCTAATACACTCAACAGGTGAGTGCTGCAATATTTGCCTTACGTAATATTAAATGATTAAACGGATGAGTCACAAGCCAGGACCTGTAGTTAAATGAAAATTACACCAAGTTCTAAACAGTGCAACATAATGTACAGAGTGTGATGTACTAACTTTCAGGCAGTGAGCTAGCAAGTAAATCTACATATTTAATGCTTTTCCCACTCCTGTTAAAGTGATGCTGGTGTTACACAAACTGCAAAAGGCCACAGTATGCAGTATGTAATATCTTAACCTTGAAAAACTCACTCATTGTTCATTCATCATCTGTATACAGGATCGCGGGGAGCCTGGATCCTTCCCCAGGAGACTTAGGAGGTGACTTCCCCAGCATGAGGTCGGGTACGCCCTGAATGGGGAGCCAATCCATCACAGGGTACACACATACAAACACATTTACACACTACGAGCAAATTTGGGAACACCAATTAGCCTAATCTGCATGTCTGTGAGAGGAAACCGGGGTAAGAAAACCCGTACGGGGAGAACATGCAAACTCCATGCACACAGACCTGAGGGATCCTGGAGAATCAAACCTGGATCCCGGAGGTGCAAGGTGACAGTGCTAACCACTAACCGTGAAAAACTGAAATATATAATTAGAGTGATTGGGTAAGAATCACATGAAACTATGGCTTCTGGTTTGGTTCGAATTTGTAGGAGGGTGCTGCATAAAAACTATACATTGGTCTAGTACAACTCCCATGTTTGGTACATGTTTTTTATCAAATGAATAGGTGTGGGAAAAAAAATACCTACAGGTGCAGGGAATGATCAGGGTGCAAGAGCATGATGAAACTAAGGCAGGATCTGGAGTAAGGGAGAGAGAGTAGAGAGAATCGTGCGCAAATAAACAAACAACTGATGGTGAACATTAAAAAAAAAATTATAAATATGCAAGCGTCAATAAGCAAAGTTATGTGCATGTCCTAAAATGGTACACTCTCCACAACCACAATGAGTCATCTCTGTTTGGTCTGCTCTATCTGGAGGTTCACGCTGCATCAGGAAAATCACGGCCCTGCTTCAGAAACCTCCAGATCCCAGGCATGACATTAGGCAAGTTCGAGCAGTGTCTTACAAAACCATTTACATCACTCACTTATGCTCTTCTCCCTGCAGATATAAACCAATTAAACACAATAAAGCCACGGCACGACATGCTGCCACAGACTGGAGACATGAAAACTGAGCTTCACATAAGGTCCAGAAGTTCACTCACATTATTATCATGCAGAAAGATTCTACTTCTAATTTCTTTCTCTTCTTGACCCAGAGTTGAGCTGAGTTCATCTCCAATCATTGTCTCCATCATCATCTCCACTGATCTAGAACAGTTTGTGCTGCCAGCAGTAGTTCTAACTAAGTATTTAAAAGATGAGTATAGTCTGGCTTCACACAGCTGGCCAGCAATGTAGTGAAAAAAACGAGGAGGAGCATAAATCTCATCCGTCACCTCTACTCACCGAAATTAATGACAGAATGCCTGGACCTCCTGGTTAGAATCTGACAAAGCACCGGTGTTTACATTCTTGTTTGGAGTGTTTTATAATGTCTGACCCAAGAAAACACTTTGGGGTTCCATGCATACGTCAATAAATCTATACAATGTGATGCAATATGTAAACAGTGACAAAGCCAACTTTGAAGCTTATTTAGAGGGTGCATTTATCTATCACTTCCCAGCACATCTGCAATAACATCTGATAGCTCTGATTCACTTTAGAAACCCTCATATGGAGCTCAGATGTTCACCATAGGGGCTGTCAAAAGGAAATCCCCCAGAACACATATTATAATGCTGCTGAATCTGGCGACCTCCCGTTTGTGGAATTTCACATGAGGGAAGTAGGCAAAATGCTGATAGGAGCGTGGGGGAGTAGGATGGGAGTGTTCTGCCTGAAAAGTTTCTGAAAGAGGCAGCTAGATATAAATTTCATGGTCAGTATATGTTGTTCATCTTTATTATGTCTGGTGAATAACACCCCAATAGAAAAAAAAATACATCTCTATGATAACCCAAAAATTACAAAGTCAAACAACCCTCATAATCCAGTCTCATTTACCCTTTGGGCAATGTTAATGTATTAGAACCAAAATCACTGATTCAGCGACCATACAAGTCTCTTACAGTCTAATAACTAGTCAACCTACTTGTTTCCCAACTACTTATGGATTTGTGGATATACAAAGTGTACAAACCAATGTTAACCAATGTTGTGTACAAACCAAGTAAAATAAAAATAAATAGTTTAAAAAATTTAAAAGTAGATTGCGTGTGACCATTTTAAGAATAAATCAATCATGTTCAAACTAATGTTGAACAAAAAATCCAATATGCAACATCTTAGACCCTACACACCTTACTGAGCATGTGAAAGTGAAAGCACAATTAGAAGATTAAACAAATACAGTTTGCTTGAAAGGGTTGGCAGTAAAAATATCTTCTTCTTTTTAAAAAGAACATGCAAGCACGGCTGAGGTTTACAAAACTGCACCTGAAAAACCACCAAGCTTCTGGAACAATGTCCTATGGACAAATAAAACCTTTCTAGAGATCAAAAATCAATGGACAAAGTCAGTGGACATTTTCCCATCTATATCAATGGAACTGAACATGCTTCAAGTGTCCACATCCCTGAGGATCTGTCCTCACACCATAACACTTTGCTTCTAGTTAGAAAAATGCAACAGTATCTTTACTCGCTGAGGAGACTGAAGAAAGTTTACCTATCTTTTATCATTGGACTATTGAGAGCATCCTATCCAATGCTATTACCATCTGGTTTGGCAACTCCATGATATCAGAAAGAAAAGCCCTGCAAAGTGTTGTGGAAATCGCTCAGCACATCACTGGCACCAAACTACCACCACTGAACACCTTTACCACAGCAGATATCTTCACAGAGCACACAGCATCATCAGGGACTAATTCCACTCAAGGCACAAATTTTTGACCTCCTTCCAAGCAAGAAACATTTGCACAAGAACCAGCAGATTCAGGTCTATCTTCTTTCACACAAACATCAGACTGCTTAACTATACACTACACTGTTAAGCCACTTAAACAACTGATGCCTTATTATCTTGAATACATCTCAAAACTGTATTGTTCTTTTTTCTTACCTACTATGCATATATACCATTGCACAATTACCATTGTATTAAGGCCTAACCCCTTGTCAGCAAGCTCACACTGCATGTGTCATACTTCCAAACATTCAAGAAGACCCCTGAGCAGGAAGGAGGGCAACATACTTTGCCCTTGCCCGTGAGGAAGTGAACGACTACAACCGCTGCAGAATGAGGTTTTAGCCCGCTATAACCTCTCCAGTGCTCACGCAACCACCAAGATCCATTGATGGGGTTTATGCCCCTTAGGTCTCTCTTTGAACCCAACTGGAGCACCTGTATCGAATCTTTTGTTCGTAATTACAGCCGGAGCTCTTAATTGCCTCGGGAGTCTCTGAGAGGTCATGCTCAACTGGTTTCTTGCGCTCCCTTCCTTGCAAAGAAGGAAAGCTGTGGGCATAAAGACCCTCTCCTCCCTGTGAGAAATGGTGCACACATTTGAATGCATGCTGAACAAGCTCACACTTGACCATGAGAAGAGAAGCCTGCTGAAAAGAAGCCCTCCCTGCGTTATCCCACATCCGCAACAAGAACCAGTACTGCGCCCACCTCCGCTGGAGGCTCTGAAAGATAACCCCATGTCCACTGTACCTGAATCAACAACATTCACCACCATTCAAAGGGTCTGGGCCAACAACCATAGTGACAATGACGCTAACCCGGCTCCAATGCAGTGGGTCTATACTGGGAGAGCTCCACTTCCGGCCCTCCTTGACATTGGAAATGCTGTTCCACTAGCTCACCCCAAGTGTGGGCGTATCTTTATGAAGAAAGATATTTCCCACATTAACAAATGTTGTAGCAAAATATTCTGCTATGGACTGTCACTAGCATTAGCACTTAGCATAAACCTTAGAACCAAATGGAGACAAATCATTAACCATAACAACCCAAACCTCTAGACAGTTTTCAACACAAGATATTGAGAACTAAAAAGCATGGTCCTTATATTATGACTGTGATAATGCAGTAGATGAGAAACACCAGAAAACAATCTAAACACAAAACAGGAAATGTGAAACCCAGAAACACATGGAGAACACTGTAAACTGATACCCTAACCTTTCATTAGACCTATAAAGCTCCTGAAGTTTAGTGTTTGCTGTATAAGTAGATGTTCAGTGCTGACATGGAACCTTGGACTCTTTAACCTTGCAGCCAATATCATACACAAGTCATTCTATAATATGAGGTACATTTCACATAAGTAAAAAGTACAAAAACAATGTTTTTTCTCAATAGAACAAATAGCAAATTCCTTTCGTGTAACATATCTACAAGTTGCAAAAGTTAAACAAAATAATTTTTCTGACTGATTATGTACACTGCTGAGCAACATAGTTTACAATCTCTTTATTTTGACCAATAATCCTAGGGGTAGGACTTGCCTGGCTGACCACTTCAAATTTTTATGAACAGTTTTATGTCATATTTTAACAAATAATTTAATAAAATCATAAGGAATCTGTACATAACAGTGTATATAACATTATTGATAGTCAATTAATATACTCAGTGACAATGAGCTATTATAGATTACTTATTTTTTTTTATTATTTACTTTTATTTGAATCCAAGAAACCCTAAATTGCCAAAACTGACATCAGAAATTTTCAAGCTAAGTGAAGCATAGGATGCACATAAT
The DNA here is from genome assembly GCA_030014305.1 of Clarias laeviceps. NCBI lineage: Eukaryota > Metazoa > Chordata > Actinopteri > Siluriformes > Clariidae > Clarias > Clarias laeviceps. The sequence goes on from JAQMYJ010000020.1 coordinate 13,107,502, forward strand.
GTTTGTGTAATATTATAACATGCTGCAGTCAGATTGCAACTGCTGCAGTCCTCTACATATATACGAGTTCCATTCTGAGCGTTTGTTTGTAAATCCAACATGTTGGTAGGTACTGTCCCTACTTTTCTACCTTAGGAACATTGCTAAACTTCATCCAGCATTTACTTTTGCAGATGCGCAAAAGTTTATCAATTTGTTTGTTCCCTCCAGGCTGGACTTCTGCAATGCAGTCCTCATTGGGACTTTTGGAAAAAAGCCTTTATTTACTATTACTATTTTACTATTGTCACGGACACGTCAGGCCCATTCAACGCTCCCAATCTCCCAAATTCTAAACACACATACCTGAACCTCATCACCAACTAAAACTATTATGCTAAATCATTATAAAGTAAAAAATATCCAGCATTTTCCTTCATCTCTTAATTCTGTCACAGAAAACGTCTCGGGTTACTTTGCTGTAACCCTGTTCCCTGAAAAAGCGGGAACGAGATGCTGCGCGAAAGCGCTATGGGA
>JAQMYJ010000020.1:13129301-13163406 GCA_030014305.1 Clarias laeviceps
ATGATGTCACCTGACCGAGGTTATATAAGCCAAAATTTGGCGTGTTTGATACACACATGCTTCACAACCGGCAACATGACAAGGTGTTCCCATAGCGTTTTCACGCAGCATCGAGTGTAGCCTTTGAAAGGGAACTCCTTTTACTACACAGTACTCTGTGTAATTATTTTACTGGCCAGTTTATTAGCCAGTCTTGAAAGCACTGAATTATTCCTCTCACCCTAAAATACATTTTATATCTTACATTCTAAAATGAAATGTTTCTTTCTGTTTTCTGAAGAACTCGAGTGGTGGTTTGTTCTGGGTACACGAAGTAAGTAGGGTATAATCTGATAATCTGGACTATTGGTTATTGGGTCTTTAACATTTATATTAATTTATTATAAGGGTCTGTACAATATTCAGAGATTTGTTAAGGCCTCTTACCGGAAACATATACCAAGATTGACATTGTACATGCCATAGTCCATAACATGTATGTACAAGTCAAAGGCTTCACAAGTGCGAGAACGTACGCGTGAAAGCTGTTGAGTCTCTATATTGTAGAATGCTGTAAGCTGTAAAGTCAGTGATGGAAAGAAACAAATTAACCAGGAATAATTGCCAGACAATCTAGAAATCTCTGAAGATCATCTTGCAGCAAGCTGAGTATGTGAAATAAATCACTTTTTCCCTTTAGCCTGGAATTTTAACCTACTGGTCAATGCTTCCATATGTTTGGACTTTTCCCTATAAAGCTTGTAAAGTGCCTCAAGATGTTGCCATTATGTCACTGAAGAAATTTAACTGGAGTCCTGGGTATTGATAATTGCTCATGGGTGTAAGTGAGATTTTGCACACCAAGAGCATTCAACATTTTTAACATTGGTAGTTCCATGCATTTTTTTTTTACGGTCACAGTTTCAGGGAAACACCTTGTGTCACTTGGTCCTGTTACTTTCACTTTGTAAATTTGACCCTCCCAGGCTTTGTCCGAATCACAGGACGAGATCTCCGATGACATGAAGTCAATCTTGCCTTAAAGGCACAGCTGAAATTGTTGTGCAAAGGACTCCACAGTTAAATTCTCCAGAGAGGATACCACTTATGTACAGTATTGTGGAAAAGTCTTGAGCCCCCACATCCCCATTTATTTAGATTTAGTTTCCAAAGAGGCAGATAGATAGCAGGTTTATAAAGTATGTTTACATAGAATCTCGATGAATAATCGTGCCTTGGGTCAATGTTGATTACCAAAAACTTAAAGGGTGTCCAGAGGGATTTTTTTTTGGTCTTGGAGTGAATGTCACACTTCTTACCCATTATTCACAATTCCAGTCAAATTATACAGCTGTACGCAGCAGTGAACAGTCTTAACGGGATTACTAGTCAAATAATGTTCTTGACATGTTGACAAAGCAGAAGTGCCACCACAAGGCACCTGCAGGTGTTTATTTCTTGTTGAGAGGGGACCGTTACTGAACATTGGTTTAATTTTCTATAATTGTAGCTTGGACAATATTTCTGGCTGCTGTATTGCTGTGGCCTGATGGTGATTGTTTTCCTAAAACAGCACACCTAAAGTTCACGATTATATATACAATGAAACAATCTTTTGTTATATAGTGGTACCTCAGCATTCAAACACCCCGCTTTGCAAATTTTTGCTTAAGAGCTAAAGTTTTGCAAAAAATTTGCCTCGGCATGCGAAGCATTTCCGGCATAGGGGCAACCAAGCTTGTTGGACGTACTTCCGGTTGCGCATACATCCAGTTGGTGTACTTCCGGTAGCCAAAACTTGTTTGAATCAATGGAAAGCCAAGTGAAGCAAGTTTACATATGTTTTGAGTTTTTTTTTATTCAACGGTAGCAAAACGAAGAGGGAGCCGGTTTCAGTTTCATTTTTTAAAGTGTCAAGAGAAATCATAAATTAAGGTTAAGAGAGGTTTGATTAAAGGAAGTCTATGAGGTCTATTAATTTCATATTTTACTTCATTGATTATTTTTATATGGAAAAATATAGTTATAGTGTTGGAAATTGATAATATCGGAAATATCTTTGGGGTGGCACGGTGGTTAGCACTGTCACCTTGCACCTCCAGGGTATGGGTTTGATTCCTAGCCAGGTTTGCTTCCCATCTCTGTGTGCATGGAGTTTGCATGTTCTCCCCGTACTTGGTGGGTGTCCTCCGCATATTCCGGTTTCCTCCCATATTCCAATGACATGAAGGTTAGGCTAACTGGTGTCCCCAATTGCCCATAGTGTGTGAATGAGCATGTGAGCATGTTTATATGTGTGTGCCCTGCGATGGATTGGTACCCTGTCCAGGGTGTACCCCACCTCACCCCCCAAGTTTCGTGGGATAGGCTCCAGGCCCCCCGCGACCCTGAATACAGGATAAAGCGGTATAGATGATGAGTGATTGAATGAGTGGTAATACTTTTGAGAAGCTGGAACAAATTATCTGCAATCACATTATTTCCTATTGGAAAAATGTGTTTCGCAATACCAATTTTTGCTTTAAGAACTCGCCTCCGTATGCCGGAGTAAAATGTTAAAAGTAAAATATTTAATGTAAATTTGTATGCCGAGGTACCACTGTATAATGAACTTGCAATATTTATGCAAAGCACATCAGACTTTACTGTTTTAAAATATACACTGAACCTGGAACAGCGCAAATCCTTTTCCCACAGCGGACACTTGGAGCTGGAGATGCTTTTCAGGTTCAATCTATTAAAATAAAATCACGATAACTTGACACATCAATACAATTTCTATAGAGTGTAGGGTTTTGAGTGGTCTGTACAGATGATAACCTCTTGGTATTGGTAGAGCAGGTAGTTAGTTTGGTCTATGATGAACGTAGCCACTGTAGTCATCTGCATATTCACTGTGATGTTGAGGTTGATCTGCTCTGTGCTGCTCAGCGAAGCAAAGGCTGATAGTGCCTGCAGTGCAATCACTGTGTCCTAAACGTACAGAAAAGCATACAGACCAATAGTCAATTGCAACCTGATCTCTCATTATATAGATTATAATATAGTATTGTACAGCGCTTTCCAAAAGTATTCATAACCCCTGAAATTTTCCACAATTTCCAGAGGAAACAATTGCCTTCAGAAGTCACCTAATTAGTAAATAGAGTCCACCTTTGTGTAATTTAATCTCAAAATAAATACACCTGTTCTGTAAAGCCATTAGAGGTTGGTTAAAGAACATTAGTGAAGAAACAGCATCATGAAGCCCAAGGTAATAACACACTGCTTGATGATACTAGTGCTAAGGCGAGAAGTTTTGTCAAGCACAAAGTTATTGTTTAGAATCTGTCTAGAGTGTGTGTCGTTGCCTGTGTGGAGCCGTATCCCCCTAGGTGGTTCCTCTGTCGACAGAGCCACTTCATAAGGCTGAGGGCTTGTTCCACGTTACCCAACATGTACAGAGAGAGCAGAGTGTAGGATGCCATCTCGATGTCAGCTGAGCGTGGCTGCCACAACTCAGACATGCTGCTCACACCAGTGCTCCACATGGGTATGCCATCTGAACAAAGAGATAATAAACATATCCAAGTGCCTGGTATCATTTTGTTGAATATTTCATCTGAAACACCTGCACCACATCTGCAACTTTTATAGTAAAGCATATTAAGAGAACTGAGTAAACAACATTAACCAGCATGTTTTTAATTTCAAAAAACACTCCAAAAACTTTTATATTTGATCTGAAAAATGCAATTCATCACAAAAGTCTGACACCAAGTTAAAAATCTGTTTTTATTTAATAGAAAAATATATCAAATTTGTAATATTGAGGAAGAATTCTATGAGCTCTCACTCAAAAATCCTCCTTCTTTAAACCTAGAATAATTAATGTTTGTACGTTCTCTGATATTAACCGACACCTGCTCCTTGCCCTGTTTTATATTATTAATGTTCTCTTATATTTTGGTTATATTTACTTTTATTGTTTTAAAAATGGGCAGGGAGTGGTGGCTCAGGCAGCTAAGACTCTAGGTTGATGATTTGGGGATCTAAGATTGGTGCTGGTCCCAAGCCTGGCAGGAAGGACATCTGGCATAAAAACCTGTGCCAAATTGTGTGCAGATTGCATTGTCCACTGTGGTGACCCGTTGACAGGATGAGCCGAAAGAAAGTTTATTGTTTGAAAAAAGGCGGTATAGTGGTTAGCACTGTGGTCTCGCACCTCCTGGGTCAAGGGTTTGATTCTCGACTTGGAACTGTATGTGTGGCATTGGCATGTTCTTCCGTGTTTGGTGGGTTTCTTCTGGATATGGTGGTTCGGTTAACTGGTGCTACCAAATAGCAGTATGTGTGCCCTCCAATGGACTGGCACCCTGACCAGGGTATACCCCACCTGTAACAGGCTTATAAAAAGGAGGAGGAGGTTCATAATGTGAAGGGGGAGACTAGCAAAGCAGAGGAGGAGACTCATATGGGAAGTTAGAGGAGGAGGCTGGTTATATAGTGTGAGGTTGAGGAGGCTCACAAGATGGAGGAGGAGGAAAGTAATATGGTAAAGGAAGGGACTGAAGGCATGTTGTTAAATGGAGGAGAAAAAGGCCCACAATGTTGTGGAGGCACAAATGATGGTGGAGAAGGAGGATAATAATAAGTTAGAGGAGAAGGCTCGGAAGGCAGTGGAGGAGGAGGCTCAGAAGGCAGTGGAGAAGAAGGCTCAAAATGCGGTGAAGATGGAGGTTCAAAAGGCGATGGAGGAGGAGCAGGAGGAGGCTCAGAAGGCAGTGGAGGAGCAGGCTCAGAAGGCGGTGGGGGGGAGGAGATTCAGAAGGTGGTGGAGGAGGCTCAGAAGGCAGTGGAAGAGAAGGAAATTCAGAAGGTGATGGAGGAGGCTCAGAAGGCAGTGGAAGAGGAGGAAATTCAGAAGGTGATGGAGGAGGAGGAAGAGGAGGCTCAAAAGGTGATGAGGAGAAGGAGGTTCAGAAGGTGGTGGAGAAGGAGGTTCAGAAGTTGGTGGAGAAGGAGGCTCAGAAAACAGTGGAGGAGAAGGAGGCTCAGAAAACAGTGGAGGAGGAGGCTCAAAAGGCTGTGGAGGAGGAGGCTCAGAAGGTGGTGGAAGAGGAGGAGAATCAGAAGGCGGTGGAAGAGGAGGAGAATCAGAAGGCGGTGGAGGAGGAGGTTCAGAAAGGAGGAGTGGAGGCGGAGGCTCAAAAGGTGGTGGAGGAGGAGGTTCAGAAGGCAGTGTTGGAAAAGGAGGATGCTCAAATGGGAGTGGAGGAGGAGGAGGGTCAGAAGGCAATGGAGGAGGAGGTTCTGAGGTTCAGAAGGTTCAGAAAGGAGGAGTGGAGGCAGAGGAGGAGGTTCAGAAGGCAGTGTTGGAAAAGGAGGATGCTCAGAGGGCAGTGGAGGAGGAGGCTCAAAAACTGGATGGAACGGAGGGCCATAAATTGTTGGAATTGTTGAAATATGAAGCTGTAAAGTTGAGGATGAGGCTTGTAAGATGAAGCAGGAGACACGTAAAGTAGAGGAGGGGGTTCGTTTGTTTGGAGGAAGAGACTCATATGTGGTCTGTAAATACACAGTGTTTTAACTTCTACACTGGCTGCCTGATGTAATGCTGTTGATGTAATGCTGTTATCTGGAATTAAACTGTAATGTAGTTCTATAAAAAGAAGTAAAAAATAATCTTTCCCAGCACAGTCCTACATAAATGTGCAGTTGACTGTAGAATTGATTTTATCTAGTCACGCATATAAGATTGCTTTCCTTTACTATTATTTTGAACACTTAAATTAGTCGTCATCTCCACAACAGCGATTTAACTGTATAAACTATAGACATTGGCACTTTTCTAATCCAGAATTAAGCAAAATAAAGAAACCAGTGTATGCTTATGTGATTTTTTTTTTTTGTGGTGAATTTCAATTAACCTCAAAAGCACATATGTTTTAGTTTTTTCGGTTTCTTTGTTACCCACCATGCATCTGGGCTCTGTTCATCAGTTTATCAAGAGCGATGACAGCTGATGGACTTTTGGCCAGAGACAATGCATAAGTCACCAGACACAAGCTGTAGTTGCTGGAGATGCCTTGGCTTAGTCTGGAGGTCAGATAGTTCATGGCAGAAGATATCTGACTGTCACTCTAAAAAAAAAAAACGAACATGATTAGTTATGAAAAACTGTCTTTTGCAATATATAGATTGTAGATCTAACTTTTTAACCACATTTGTCTCCTGACTCAGGATTTGCATCCTATCTTCTTTTCTGACAGTTCTTCAGTTATTGAGGTTTAAATTATGCCTATTTACTTAAAATTCATGTCAATACCTTATAACTAAAATCTGTTAAATATACTGTAAGCATCGATGTCACTGCTACAGTCTAGGGTCCAACCCATCCCATTGTACTTACCCTGTACTCAACGTCCTCAAGAAGAGCCACAAGAACGTAAGCAGTGAGAGACGCTTCACCATCCAATCCTCCCTGCAGCTCAGTGTGTATTACCCGTCCTGGCTCTGCGAAGGAACCATCAGCCTTCTGTTGGGCCCACAGCCAGTTTCTCGTCCTGAGGAGGATCGCCGTGTCAATGAAGATAAACTGTTGAGCCTGGAGGAAACACTTCAGCACAAATGCTGACAACCTAATAGTAGAAGAAAGAAAATGACTGCATGCAGTTTATTTGATTCATTTTTGTGAAATTGCATATTATCTAAAACTTGTATGTGCTGACAACATCTTTTACAAATATACTAACAGCTCTCATTGTTTAAGGAGATAAACCAACTTAACGCACAATTCTGTACACCTGGGTTTGTAATTACAACTTCTTTCCTTTTCAACACTCTCTGCAAATTACATAGTAAGGTTTATGTATCATCCTAGAACAACTATTTAAACATGAACATGTTCACCACCAGTTTTTGCTCCTTCCTCTTTTCAGATGCATTATTTTAAACATGACAAAACTATAGTTCTATAGTTTTATATATCATATTTATATTTATAGTTCTAAACTATCCATTACAGGGCACAAACATGCACTACACACTAAAGCCAATCTGGAAATGTATTTGTGATTTGCCAATCTACATGTGTTTGGACTGTGGAAAGAAACCAGAGTACTCAGAGAAAGGGGAAAACATGCAAACTCACAGACATTTAAGCATTTGGAAGATGTGTTTATCCAGAGCGACTTAAATTTTTATCTAATTATACATCTGAGCAGTTCAGGGCCTTGCTAAAGGGCCCAACAGTGGCAACTTGGTGGTCGTGGGGTTTGAACATAGGATAGTCCAATAGCTTAACCACTGAGCTACCCCTGACCCAAGGCGGTACTCTGCAAGGCAAGGCCACGGTGTCCATGTGTAACTAAAAAAGCAAATTAATGGCTTCTCACCATGTACTGCCAGAAGGATCACTGTCTCCAAAAGCGCTGAAGGAGCCGTCCACCCTCTGATATGACAACTCACGCTCATAGCCTATTTATAGACAGATAGAAACACTCATAACCCATACATTTTTTAAAAACCCATACTTATAAGCCAACAAACTCCTAATATGCAAAACCCATATGTAACATACAAGCTAGCATGTGCTGTATGTCTGGTCACTCCAGGCTAAATCACTGCTTAGGATCATTCACTGACCATTTATCCACTGACATAGTGCCAAGGCATCTTTTTGTGGAAAGTTACAACTTTTGAAAACAGTTCCTGTCTTTTAGTGATAAATCATAAATCTAAGTGGACAATGTCTGTAATGTCTAATTCATAAATAAAATTCTTAGAAGGGCCAGGTTGCTGGCACAGGTTGATCTTGTGTGCATTGTGTGTGCACTAGCAGAGAAACTATATAAAAACCTAATAAGTTTTTATTTATTTTTTTTACCAGTTTTGACATTGGGTACACATAGCTGCATGCTTCTGATTCTGAAAATGCCATCTGTTATATGTGGACATAAAAAATTATTTAAGGTATAAATATAAAAACCAAATTAAAAAGGGAATACTAGCAGTTTTTTTTTATTATTATTAAATGAGAAAAATATAATGCTGAAGACTGCTAGCCTACTGAGCCTATTTATTTGTATGCAACAAATAAATGTTTTTGTTGTTAATAATAATAATAATAATAAAGTTCCTATGAAAGTACAAAAATACACAGATGATTTAGGTTTCTAATTAGATTATATTGTTAAAATCATTAACAGTTTCAATTAACAAACTTAATTTGGTTTGGATTTTCACATTTTAGATAACATATAAAAATAAATTTAAACACATTACATTTAAACATAAATTCTATAATAGGAAATGTAAAATCTTTATACTTAATGTTTAGTAAAACAATTATTGATACTGGTACTTTATAAAGACAATACTAAACTGCAAACTACAGACAATGACTTTACCTTGTTTTAGGTAGCTCAGAGCTTTAGCACGTGTTTTCTCATCTGTGTGGTCCAGCTTGCTCAGATACTGCAGCACGTAAACATTTGGTGCAAAGTGGATCATGTTCTGCTCACCACAGCCATATGGCATCTGAATCAGAGAGTCCAGACCACTGATGGATGGCCCCAAAATGTCACCTTTTACACACACAAACACAATAAAATAGTAGCTTTGCGTTCTCTGTGCAGTATGATTTAGACAGTCAACTGTAAATCTTTACACCAGACCACCATTTATTACAAGTGATATATATTTTTTATTATTAATAGTATTACTCTTATTATTCTACATCCCACCACCTAGTGTGCTCGAACCCTGGACAAAGGTTTACCAAAATGTTAAGCTTTCTATACTTAAACCAGCTTTAACTCTATAGTGACTTGACGTAGCAAGTACATATTATCTGACTAAGAACAGATCTCAGCATGTAAAATTTTGAAAAACAAGAGACCATCTGTCCACAGCCAAAAGACGTGGTAAGCAAGTAAATAAATAAATACGTTGTGTATTTCTAAACAGAAACACCTACAACAGGAACATATTCAGAAGACTGTGTCACAGAGTCCAGAGATTTCAAAGCATCACATGCTGGAGGCCAAAAAACCCTTCCACAGCTGCTAGCCATAAAAAATAAAACCTTTCACTAGACTGAAGTGGTGCCAAAACCCCCAACTGCCCTCTGCACCTCAGAGTTTGTCAGTATTTCCACCAAATGCTTATTTTTTATTATAATAAGTAATGTGAGTTAACATTCCACAATCTCAAAACAACACGACACTATAGTTAGTGAACAATACTCTTATTTGAATAACTGGATAATTTGCCAGAACAATAAGAGATTAACATCTTTCATGCAACATTCTGACTGCAGTACAAAAGAAATTTTAACAACCGGTTATTAAAAATGAGTTTGCTACGGCACTTAGCCATCCATACCATGGCTTCCCCGGGAGAGTACTGGCCACGATAAAGCCAAAGGAGTGTGGAGTGACAACACAGTAGAGCCAGAAGAGGGATAGAGTCCTCCGCCAAGCATGGAGTTGGAGCGACATCCTCAGCCAGACGTGGATGCATAGCAAGGTCTTCAACAAAAAGGGGTGTGCATTTGGGTCATCATATAAGCAGGGAGGTGAGGTGACATCACCAGAGTCAGTGGTCAAAGTAGATCAGAAACTAAAGACCTTGTCTATTGCTTGCAACACCTCCTCTTTGTCCTCTGGCTTTGAAATCGATGCTTGTGTGCCTGTTCCATCGGCCTTTGGCCTGGGCTGGGTTGGAAAGGCAGCTTCATCGGCCTTTGCTGCTGTGAGCAGCTGCAAACTTTGTTTGACCGACTACACCCAGAACATAGCTTTCCCCAAAAAATATCTGTGGGAGATCCTAGGAATAAATGTGTCCAGAAATGCCCTGGGCCAGTTGAGCTGTCTCTAGTCCTACTAGGCTGCAATATGGCATCACTCACTCACTTAGGCCAACCATTGCAGGACGCACACGCACACGCACACGCACACGCACACGCACACGCACACGCACACGCACACGCACACGCACTTTGTAATTTGGGAAGTAAAGCAAAAATAGATCCTTCCAGGAATCAATCAAATGAATTCAATGGATAGTTGGATCATGGTGAGGCAATGAATAGGAAATTTATAGTCCACTGAGTGCCACAACAATTTCTCTAGTTCTCATAGTCTACTGTAATAAGGTTCTGTCAACAACTACCAAAATGCAACTGGTAGAGGACCCTTATAAGACATTGCAAAAGTAACTTCTTACCATTGTTTTTAATATTTTTCCAGAAAACACATTTCATAATTAAAAGGTTTTGTGAGCACAAAAACCTCAGCCCTTTTTTCCTTGTTCCAATTTGCTATCAGTATGACGTTTACAAGAACACAATGAAATCATCATACAGTATGATTGATGCTAAATTTCATATTTAAAAATTTTCCAAAAGCACATATTTGTATTCATTTATCAATTTAAATTTTGACAAAATTATGAAAGGTGGATTTATAGCTCTTTGCAAGATACAAAATATTTTCAACTTAAAGAAAACATACAAAAAATAGAGTATCAGTTTATAATATTTCTTGCTTCCATTTAAATAAAAAAAAAAAAAAGGAAAAATATATTTGAAATTGGCATTTTTTTAGAAGACCTCATTAAGCACATGATCATGTGCATGATAGGAAATTAGTGAGAACACGATAGACGCATTGAGAACCTGACTGGGACATGGCTAGGATGTTGTATGAACTTTATAAATGCACATTGTTCCATTTTTACGGTCTTCTTTGTAGTGTGATGGGGGCCTAAGATGTAAACAAAGCCTAGAAAGAACCCAAGTGCAATTAAACCAAAGCAAGGCAAAGAAAATTGAACAAGAAATGAAAAGTTAATCATGATGCAAATGGTACCAAATACAAGAGCTAGTACCAATACTGTAAACACACTGCATGCTTCACAGTCAAGAAGAGATAGACACAGGAGGCTTAATAAAAGAAGAATTTAAAAAATGTGAGATACTAATCTTTTACCAAGACATTGGAATCTATAGACAAAAAGAGGCAATTTTTAGAAACAACTCTATTGCTCTGTTTCATTTTGCTCTCAGCTGCAAGCAACAAAAAATATAAATAAATGAAAACAAAAGCCTTTTTTCCCCCCCTCTGGCAGGCATTTGTATTTTATATGCAAACAAACTGTTTTTTATTTTGTCAGTAAAATGGTGTCAGGCGTGCGCATATTTATGAGCCAACATACCAACTGCAGTGACCTGGGCACTCAGACTGCCTGGCACAGCTGCTGAAGGGAAAAGAAACTCCACCTCTCTGGACAGAGACGTCTTCTTTGGGTCAAACTCCAGAAAGAGTGTCTGCGTGAATGACTGCCTGCTCCCCTCTGGCTGAAAACACAAACACAGAAATAGTTCTACTAGGTCTTTACCAAGCTCGTGTTCATCAAACGGACTGCTTCGGTTTGTACGCATACCAAAAGATTAAGACATGCAGTAAATCTTTATGGTGAGGATTCAGACCTGTTTCATGTGGTCAGATATAAAGCTGCCAAGTTTGATGAAGAGACAGAAAAATCTCTGGGAGAATATACTGGAGAACTGTTCTTCATTTGCAGATCGAACAACATGTTTATCTTTATAGAAGATGAAAGCAATACAGATGATCAAAAGAGATATTTACATCAATTATAGTTTGCTTTTATTTCTTTTCAGGTTTCAGAGGAACCTTGGATTGTGAGTTACATGGTGTTTAAGGTTATACTGTAATTTACAGGTATACGTTTACATTAAGATAGGACATTTTTAATTTCTGGTTATCTTTATAAATAAATTTGGGTCTATACATGCATCCCATCCTTTATCATTTGCATCAACCTGTATAATTTGCACAAACTTGTTCTAGTTCTCCCTACAGCTCATGTTAGACTGTGCTATGATTTCGAAGGCATGGTAAGTGTTTCTATGAACAGTTAATGTTAGCCAGACATTTCTTTTCTAATGGTGAGTGAGATACCAGTCTAAATTTTATCATTAAAAATAATTACAGTATAAGGAAGTCACCTTAACCAAGATTGTCTGAGAGACAGAATCCGAGGCATGGATGCTTTTGGCCTTGACAGAGATGGGCATCTGACCAAGCTGGGTGGCTCTTATGGCAAACAACACAGTGGTGCTTTTTTGCCTCCATAAGGACACATGACGCATGTTTGCTAACAAAGATTGATTACCAGCTGAGGTCACAAACTCAAACATACTGCTCTCATCCACTGTCACAAGCACCTGAAAAAAGGAGCAAATGTGGAAAAATAGACAAAAAGCTTTAATATAATCATTCTTGGACACTCTTCATATCCACTTGAAGAACAGTGTTTCATCTATTTTTCATAAGTCTGCAATGGAATGCTGCATTCAACTAAAACTACCAAAGAAATGTACAGTGGCTGAGAAGTGCAAAACAAAATAACAAAAAGATAAAATAACAAATTCAAAAACAAAGTGCCACAACCAAAATCAAAATAACAGAATGGGAAAAAAAAAAAAAAAAAAAAACTAAAAACTAAATGAAAAATGTGAAAACATAACAAAAAACACAATGACATATCCATATACAAAATACAATCTGTCACTCAAGACAAAGAAGTACTGTCAAGTCAAGTCGAATTTATTTTTAAAGCATATTGAACACAACTTGGTTGACCAAAGTGGTTGCTGATTGCACTTTGGTTTGACTGAATTGTGTTGTGTTTTCTCATTTGGTATTTTGTCTCTAGATATGTTGTTGTGTTGTTGTTGTGATTTGTTACAGTATGTTGTTTTCGGTGTTGCTGTTTTGTTTTTAGTTTTGTTCTTTTTTTATTATTAATTATTTTGTCTTCCTTTTGTGTTTCCCTTCCTTATTTAAATTTACTCAATTAAATATTCTTTTTACAGCAATGCTACTCGAATGAAGCATAAAATTAAGATGGAACCAAAGATGATCATGATGATAATAATAATAATAATAATAATAATAATAATAATAATAATAATAAAGCTGCATTTAGGATATGAAAAACACTGGAAGCTGTTATGAAGACAAGGAAGGGCATATACTGTACATGATTAAAAAAAACTGAATATCTTGCTGCTATACTGTGTATTACATTTGTTTCTGTCCTTTTCTCATTTTGTCCAATGGGACTAATTTAATTAAAAGTTTTATTAATTTTAATTAAAATCAATCATCAATAGCATGAGCTCTGCAAGGTTTATATGAATCTACTCATTCTAACACATTTGCATTTCTAGATAAATGACATTCCACATAAATGGAAAACAAATGTGTAATCACTGGAGTATAAGAGAATCAAAGCAATTCAGGGTCTGCCTTAATTAAACTCAACTTTGTGTCTTGCTGTTTTACACCACCCTGTTTCTGATTATAGTCCTATAAAAGCAGCCTATATCTTGTTTCATCTCTTACAAGCTTAGCATGTTATATCAATGCTGGACGTAACATTCAGAGATTTTCTTTTTCCTAAACTTTCTAAACCAAGTCATGTAAAATAAATCCAGAAAGAGAAAATTTCACCAGCCTGCAGTGATATATTACATTTTGCTCAAGAGGCAGACAGAAAGACTACCTCTAGGTCCATATCCATGTCGTTGAAAAGACTGACTTCCAGTAGCAGCAGCTCGCCTCGGATCAGATACGCCGGCAGATTCAAAGACACAAAGAAGTCTTTAGAAACACACAGCTGTGAGAGAGAATCAGGTCAAGGTTAAAATTTAAATCTAAATTAAAAAGTTAATTTGTGAAATTTTACACAAACAGTGTACAGTGGCATCAAAATGACTGACACTAAAAACACACAGACTTAAGACCCCCTTATGATTAATATTTGATTTTTCACTGGTTCATGCCTGAAGTTGGATGGTTTTTATGCTTGAATGATTCATAGGTCACCGTGTGGCTTAAACAAAAAAACAAAAATCTGAAACTGCTGGTCTGAAAATGAGAGCTAAATGAGAAAATAAGCGATAGGCGTAAATCTCATGCAATATCTGTCATTTTATGTGTAATATGGGCAATATGTGCAACTCTCCTGTGCAATATACATAAATGTATATTTCAATATACATAAATTTCCCGTGTGACTTTCTGTTTTATATTTTTATATTTCAATGTACGTAACTTTAAATTTCCTGTGCAATATGCATAAATTATGGTGCCATACACGTAACTGGTTCTCGCATAATTTATGTTAAGTGTATAAAGTATATAAAGTGCAATTTGTGTTTCTTGTGTAATATGTGTAAAGCACCTAATTTCATTGGACTTCCCACATGTTCCAATGACAATAAATATATTCTATTCTATTCTAACTTGCAAACAATGCGAGGCAAAAACAGTCCTTCAGGAAGCCTGGAGAACTAATGCTCAAGACTACATTAAATACATGAAAATCTGGCTCTTTGGAAGCAAAATATGAAATGAGGGATGGCTCAAGACATTTGCACAAAATATGTTGCAAGTTTCTGAAAAAAAATACCAAAAAAAAAAAAAAAAAAAAAAAAGAACATGAAATTTCTTGCATAAACTCATGCAAAATCAGGTCAAGAGCTTATTTACATCGAACATCAGAATAGGAAATAAAATTAACAGGTGTGGCTTTGTGGCATGGTTCTTGGTGCCAAACTGAAAATGAACAAAGACTATACCATGTTTTTTTCCAGTTGGCCAATTTGAGTGAACCTACAGTATATACACTATAGCCTCAGGTTCCTGTTCAGGGCTTAGAACGGAACCCGTTCTGGTTTTCTGCTGCTGTAAACGATCCTCCTCAAAGGTCAATGTGTCAAGCTTTCTAAAAATGCTTTTTTGCTCAACATGGTTGTAAAGACTAGTTTATGTTTCTGTCGTCTTCCCGGCAGCCTGACTCATTCTGACCATTCTCTCCTGACCTGTCTCATCAACAAGATGTTTTTGCTCATGAAACTGCTGCTTACTAGATGATATTTGATTTTGCACCATTCTGTGTAAACTTAAAACTCTGTAGTATATGACAATCCCAAAAAAATCAGCAATTTCTGGAAACAACATGCATTCCGTATTTAAATTACGTGAATTTTGTAACTGAATAATAAATGAGATCAGCATGTTACCTCTGCAGGAGCGCCGAGTCCCAAACCCAGATTCTCTGATATCACGATGGCTGTGGCCACCCATGAGGTCATGCTGTCAGGTACAGTGAGTGTCAAAGTTGTGTTTGTAGATTCACTGGAACACAAAGAATTAATGTTTGATTTGTGCATGTTTGTGTAGTACAAAACAATGACTTGTCACCACTTTGTTCCTGGTAATATGCATCATTTGTTTGTAACATCACAACAGAATTTGAAACATTAGCAGACACAAGACAAGTTAACAGGAGGAGACAGAAAGACAGACATTTCTTGTTTTCTACCCCATGGTAATGTCAAGCCACAGCCATGTCTCCAGAAATGTCCTGCGCTGACAAGCTTCCTGGTCTGGTTTATCAACTGGTGCCAGCATTGTGAATCCCTCTAATGCTGTGGAAGATACCAGGATATGGTCAATTATCAAATGTTTCTCCTGACAGAAAACATCTCTAAACTGACTGACCCTCCACATGTTCCTTGTGAGGTTTGCTTGTGAATCACTATCTAGAGATTGTTTGAATAATTTTGTCTTGAGGCTTCTCTACGTGTAAGCAATTTGTCTCACTGTAGAAAGGTGATTGCTTTTGAACTCAGTTTAATGATTAGTAAAATTTGATTCTGTGAGGTCATGGCTGATGTCCTTTTCACTTGGCAGGAGGAGTGTTTCAGAACACACACCTTGATGATGAATTCATTGTGTGCATTTCATTAGGAACATGTGGATGCTTAATTTATTTGGAAAACAATAGAAAGATTGTACTTATAATTTTCTTATTTCTAGGATACAGTACACTATATATTAATTATTTAATTCAGGTGTTTCAATCAGGCCCTTTAACCTCAGTAAAGGGCAATCCTAATGCTTCAGTATACAGTACCAAGACATCTTGGACAATGCTATGCTTCATTGTTTGGGGAATGGCTTTTTCTATTTCAACATGACTGTCCCCCAGTGCACAAAGCAAGCACTATAAAGACATGGTTTGATGAGTTTGTTGTGGAAGAACTCGACTGGCCCAAACACAGAGCCCTGACCTCAAGCCCATCGAGCACCTTTGTGATGAACTGGAACTGAGATTGCGAACCAGACCTTCTTGTCCAACATCAGTGCCTGACCTCATAAATGCTCTACAGAATGAATGGTCATGTATTCCCACAGAAACACTCCAAAATCCTGTAGACAGCCAAGAAGGCTGTGCCCTGACAAGACAGGTATTTTGCTTTGATGTCAGCTTTGCACATTCTCTCAATCAGCCTCATAAGATGGTCACTTGGAGTGATACAGTATATGGATGTTGAGCACTCATTGGCTGTCACTAATCTGCAAAGCTCTTGTCAAGTATAAAACTTTTACCACATACTTCCATTTGTGTGATTTCAAAAGTTTTTATACATTCAGCGGTCAATGTAGAAAACAGGAAACATGCAATAAAGAAAAACTATTGAATGTGAGGAAAAACCCTTGAACATTTGAAATGTGAAGAAAAACCCTTGAATGACTTGGTGTCTTAACTTTCAGTGGTTCAAGGTACAGAATTCCCATTATATGTACTTTAAACTTATATTATCAGTCAACACAATGATATTTTTTTTTTCAGGCAGTGAGAGATAAAAATAAAACAAAGTTATCACACAAGACATCAAGTATCATGATTATTAATCCCTTTTTATAGTCACACATTGTATGTGATGATTAATACACGACTAATTAAAGCTGATCTTGTTGCATTAACTTTTGTCTAGGAATGTTCTTGCGACAATATTGTCCTCCAACAGATTTCATTCGAAGCTTCATGATATCACTAGTGTTGTAAGACTGCTGAACTCTTTTTCATTGTTTGGATTTTGTGTGTGTGTAGGAGGTTATCTGTTTGATCACGTAACCAATTACATTTCGTTTAAAATTATTAGACTTACGGAATTCCGGCCTGGCGTAGGTGTTTTCCACGTTTAGGTTTGCATCAGTGAGGACTGTGATTCCACTGATCTAGAGGGGAAAGTAATACAGTTAACTTACTTCAAAAATAGTGTAAATGAGAGTCACAGTTAAGAGCCATCATGATTATTTCATTGCTACCATGAACACAGAGTACGGGCTGCTGAATTCCATTCTGTCCGGCGGCATCACATCTGTAGTGTAAGAATCCAGCTCTTCTAAAACCTGCAAAAGAGACAAAGCCATTCAAACAATCAGTGCTAATACAGTAGATTAAAACCGTGATGTAAAAAATGTTGGTATAAATTGGCCATCTGTCTTTGATAGATAAACAAAGATTTTACATGCAACTCTAGATTTGATTTTCTTTTATTCCAGTGATATTTTTATCCCAGATATTTTTCTCTGGTTTTTATTTTCTTACAGAGACATGAAATTAACATGAACATTTGAGAATGCACTTAAGTAAAAAAAAAAAAAAAAAAAAAAAGTACTCTACTATGTATTAACCCAAAACATCTTTGAAGTGTGGAGGAGAAACTGACCATGAATACGCTTAGCTCATGCTGTTCAATATACAAAAAAAGATCATGAGACAAAACTTTTCACATTATCCTGTTTGGTCATTGAGGGGAAACATGGTGTGAAGAATTGAAAAACAGACCTGAAACAAATTTTTTATACACCTTATGAAAAATGAAGCCCTAAACTGAGACATTGGTGCATGCTGGGTATTGGGTTACATAGGACTTAACATGCTCAAAGAAAAAATAAAAGACAGAGAACAGGTATGCCTCCAAAGGAGAGGATTTCCTATTGTAATGTAAAGCAAAAAAAATGTTTAAATACCTTTGTCTTTTCAAAGACTCACTATCGGTATCATGTATCAGGGTTTTCAGTTTCGTGTGAATGCAGTACCTTTTTTTCTATGAAACCGTTGCTCTGTTCTGAGTCCTGGCTTGCTTTCTCTACAATGAGGATTCCCACCAGTGATCTGGGCTCAGCTACAGAGATGGACAGCGACACACTCTCTTCTGGCTCTGCTTGTTCTTTTGTCCAGTTTACAGACACCTGCAGTCAAAAGTGCTTATTAATCAGGCGTTATGAGAAAAATGTAATACTTTAGACAGAAATACACTTTCAGGTCAAGCACCTTGATATCTCCAAATTCATGCATGCTCTGTCTTTCTTATTCATTAAATGCTCTAAAACAGTCGTTCTTAATTGATCACTGCCCTTCACATTTTATTGTTTTCTCAGCTCTGATACACCTGATTAAACTAATCAACTAATTAACAGCATTTTCTTAATTTGGGTGGGTGTGGTAAAGTAAGGAAAGCACTAAAATATGCAGGGCAGTGTTTCTCCAGGACTAAAATTGAGAACCACTGGTCTGAATGGTAAATATTTATATGAGGATTTTTTTTGGGGGGAAGGAGTCTCCAGTGTCAGTACAATCAGAGGTAAAGCATACTTTTTATTTTTATTTTCTGTCACAGGTAAGTCCTTTCATTTATTCAAGTAATTCCTCCTTTCTTCTTTTCTTCTTTCTCCTTATTTATTCAAATGATTTCTCTTCTTAGATCTCATCTACTGGTTTTAATGGTCAGACCTGGCCAGGGTGCGAAGGCATAAAACAAATAAACATCATGGTACTCTGTAAGCGGGCATTGTTTTCTGCCTCAACATTTGATCAAGATATTAAGGGAGTTAAGCAAAGAAAGAAATCTTACATAATCCAAATATTTTACTGGAAAACTGATCTGGAATCAGAGCCATTTTCATCTGGTTTCATAGAGACTGATTAGAAAAGTTTGGAAGTCTGTTCTTTAGTTCAATCATGCAACATATTCTGTGCTAGAGTGCATTTTTGTGTAGATATTTTAATCAATCTATTAAGAGTCAACTCCTAACTTCCTCTTAACGTTAAGGCAGAAAAAAAAATGGAGGTACTGAAGATTTCTCACAAAAATGTTAAATACAGAAAATTCTACCACACATAATCTGCATGTTGTTGTTATTGTTGTTGTTGTTGTTATTATTATTATTATTATTATTATTATTATTATTATTAGACAATGTGTAGCCTCTGTAAAAAAAAAAAAGTATTTGTGAATTTAGCATTTACATTGTTTTGCAGGATTTTTGTGAAAGAAACATCCAACACATCATTGATGATCTCTCCATCAGGATGGACGCAGTACACCAACACATTCGCACGGGGAGCCCAAGATAGATCAGGAGACAGAGAGAAGTTTGAGGAAGTCATAGTCCCAGCTGCCACCACCTGGCCACGTGATGTCACCTACACACAAAAGCACATACACAATTGTAAAATTGCTGACAATTCAGATTTTATTTAATTAATTTATTTCTGAAATAAAACTTACCATGTAGTGAAATTCAGTTAAGGGGAAACTACTTTCCAAAGTCATGTAGAGAGATTGCCCAATCTGAAAGTGTCACATAAAATTGTTAAATATTTTTTATCCTGTAGCTCTATTCTCACACAAGCTGCAGTTCAGGATTAATGGCACATCTAAAGAACATTCCTCTGGCCATTCTTATAAGATTTTAAACAACCATTCTCTAGCAGGTTTAATTATAACCTTGAGACCAACCATTTAACTTTTTTGGCCAATGATCCTGGTAGTGGGACGGGGCTCTTATGAAGACTGATGGCACAGTTATGGAACCCCGTTTTTCTGCATCCGAAGGTGACAATCCTGACTGTAAGCCCCCTAGTGGTGCTGTTGGGTGTAATTAAACTATACAGTCAACCATGGCGGGAACTAAAACAGAAAAACCTGGTTGTCAGAGCTGACAATTCAATAATGTTTGTATGCAGACAGCTCTTTCCTCAGAATGTGTTATGCTGAATTGTGATGCAGCAGTACAAGAAGAGGCAGGAACACATTTTACATAATTTACTTGTCCAACTGGTAGCTAACATACTGTAGGAGAGGAAAGAGCTGGGTGGTGACTGAGAATTGGCAGGAAAATGTTGGGAAATTCCAAAAAATTATATTCTAGGAAAATGTTAACCCCAAAATCAGGATATAATATCAAAGAATTGCAATGATTTAGTTCGAAATCCAATAAAAGGGTTTTGAGTATAGTCCTAAAGGGTGTCAGAAGGAGAAGAAACATCAAAAAAGGCTGGCCTCCCAGGAACTCCTTCATTACCACAAACATAGCTAGGAAATAGCTTAGAGTGAGGTCCGGACTGTATTGGTCCTGGCACAGATGTCTGTTCCTCAAGTTGGCGACAAGTTATCCGTCGATTTTCAAGGATCATGTGTTTCACTCGTTTAATGTTGACAGGAACGACTGCAGTGGGCTGTGAGCCACCTAGGCCACGATTATCATTCATGAATGTACAGCTGTTTTTAAAATAGTTGCAACATTCAAATGTTTTTCTAAAGTTTGCTTTACAGTCAGAGGTAAAGCATACTTTTTATTTTAATTTTCTGTCACAGGTAAGTCCTCTTATTTATTTCTCTTTTTAGACATCTGTGTCAGAACCAATACAGTCCTGACCTCACTCTAAGCTATTTCCTATATGTTTGTGGTAATGAAGGAGTTCCTGGGAGGCCAGCCTTTGTGATGTTTCTCCTCCTTCCGACACCCTTTAGGACGATACTCAAAACCCTTTTTAAGAGTCTAATTACTGTATTGTGCTTGTATTGTGTCAATTAGGTTTACATTTTCATTCATGAGAAATTTCATCAAAAGTCACGGATTGGCTTGAATGCTTCTCATACATTTACCATAAAATTGAAATCATATATACTGTACACATCAGAATACACATAAACAATGCGCAAAAAAAATGCAAATTAGAATCAGCCTTGCCTGTGGAGAACTTTTGCTTCTCAGTTGTATGTAAGATCTGGAAGGAGATGAGTATCTTGTGTATAGCTGTAGATTCTTGTAAATGCCTTCATATTGAGCCTAAAACATACAGCAGATGGCAGCATGGCACATTATTTTGAGAAGAACTGGCATTCTCTATAGGAACATCATTAGCTTTAGCAAATGGCGTCTTGTTCGCATAAAAGCAATTCTGTCAGTTTCCTACTTTTACAAGTGTCTATTATATTTGAACTTCTTAAACATCTTTTTTCTAGCTCTTAATCTGTACAGGTATAGACATAACCTGAAGGGTGTGGAATGGCTTTTTGCCAGCTTATTATGAACAGCCCATGGCAAAGACTCCGTAAGAAAGTAGGGCGGAACAGAAAGAGGAGATGTAGTGTCAGGAATCATCTCTCATTACCTCTATTGTTAGTATCGCTACGTTTTCAGAGAGCTTGATCTGGAAGGGGATGACTCCATCAGCAGGGACAGAAGGTTGTAAGATCGTCACTGAAATATTTTCATCAGGATAAGGGTAACCTGTGGAATCAAACTCTAAATGAGAAGAGTTCTGGAAGTCAAACTTTCCCGGATTTTCCAGTCGAAACATCCATGGACTGAGTTGCTGCTGTTTCACAGTGATGGTCACATTCCGACTCTGGTCTTCCGCTGTCAGAGGGCGGCTGTTGTATGTGGACAATCTTAGCTGCAACATTGAAGATGGTTAAAGATGTTAAAATCAAGAATTATGTTTGATTATGTCCAAAAATGCTATTCTTTCTAAGTGGAAAATACAAATCTAACATAAAAGTTTGCGCTCAAGTATTTATTATTATGAAATTTATTATTAAATATTATTTTGGACATTTTGCACATTGTTTTGCTCATGACTAGACATGGTTTCTATATCCCAATTCCATTTCAATTCTATTTCATTTCATTATCTGTACATAATGTAATTTTTTTTTTTTTTTTTTTTTTTACAGGTTTTTCTATACTTTTCTATATTACTATATTTGTAAATTTTTCTCTATTCATTCTTTAGATTCTTATTTGAAAACTCTTATTTTTATGTTATCAGCGGTCGTATAAGCATTTCACCTTATATCATACTGTGTATGACTGTGTATGTGACAATTAAAATAACATTTAAATGTATTTAATAATTATTATGTATAATAATAGCAAGTCCAAATATTTTTTAATCTAATGAAACATTAAATAAGTCAGGTTTACCCTGTGAACAGCAGGAAAAAAAATATTGTAACAATAATAAAAATAATCATAAAAATAATAAAATAAAATTATGTATAAAAATAAGGAACTTTTTTTGTACATTTGTAAATATAGATAATATAAAGTGATATAAGATGTCACTTCATACATATACTGTATATATAAAACCATACTAATATATTGTACCGTAATGTTATTATAATCATTGTGGAGCACATGGTAACTCCAAACCCTCTTCAGTAAAAAAAACTAGTTTTCCCCAGAAGTTAGCCAAACTTCTCAGTTACACTGTCAATTGTTTGTTTGTATTGTAGGAGTTTTAGTCATGTTACCCATTTAAAGTCAACTGTAAAAAGTTTACTTTGAAAAGGCAGTGAGGTAAAATCTAACAAATAAAAGATGAAAGATAAAGATAACCTTTCATGACCCTTGTATCTCCATTGAGTTCTCAATAGAGGGTGTTTCCATTCAAGTGCCTCTGCTTACTGGATTATTTTGTTTCTATTTCACACCATTCTGTGCTGTGCATTAAAATAACATTAGTTTCACTAAATGCCATGATGGAAATGACTAAAATCACATTTTCCCCATTCTGTGAACATTAACTAAAGAGGTTGTCCTCTATCTACAATATTTATACACTGCACTGCTGCCACATGGTTGGTTGATCAGCAAGTGTACAGATATTCCTATTAAACTGGCCAATGCAATTTTTTTTTTTTTTATATTCAAGTTTTTAAAATAAATAAATAAAATATTCACTTTTATCTATTGACTTTATCTTGCACTAACCTGGGCAGAAAAGTCCAGAGACGGCTTGACGGTGAACGGATACTGTTGAAACTCCAGATTATATCTATACATCGTAACAGAAACCCAAACAGAGCAGTTGTATGTGACACCTATAGAAAAAATACACTCCATTAGTCAAGTGCCTTTTACAGCAAACTGAAGGACATGCAGGTTTTGAAAACTAATGAGGAATGAATAGGAATTGATATTTATAAATCCCAGCACAGCATTTTTTTCCTATATATTTTCACCCTAATTATATATCTATCTGTTCTAAATTACACTTATAGTATAAACATTATATTAAATAAATACACATATAAAATCTGGTTGTCTGGCTTTGTCCTGTCATAAGGTTTTGATTCTGATCTTGCATCTAATATGTTGTTTGTACATCGATTGATTTTAACCACATCTCTGAATTCTGTTATGGATTTGTTCTGTTTCTCAGTTAAACATTGTAACTGTGTTTGTTTTCACCAGCTTCTCCTTGTTACATGACAGATTACTTCACCTAACACGAACGCAGCAGTCAACCAAAATCAGCATTTGGACAAAATGAACACTCAGTCATGTCCTCCGTCATAGCACCAGGGAAGGCTATAATAAGCACACTCACCTCACTATTTATCACACACCTGATAAATATTCATTAGAAACATGAGGTTCAAAAGCTTTCTGCTTCAATGCTCATTGTACGTTGCTAACCAAGAAGCCCTAGAAGAACAGCAGAAAATGGCCTTGTTTTTCAACATGTTTAGAGGAAAAGCACTACAATATGCTGCCACTACTGTATATGGACTCAAGGAAGTAAAACTCCTCATCATCTTTGAATATGCCTGGATGGATGATTTGCAAATATTATGGTGTGAACAAATCTTGTCCTGCATGGCCAGGTGTTTTCAGTGATTCATGTATCATCCACAGTCCAATTGCCAGGTGAAACAAGCCAACCAAGAGACATTGTGCTAAGAGTCTACTGTTCCAGTGTGGTCGGTCTATGGATCTGCCATTATACCCAGAACTCTCTTCTCACTCAACCACACAGTTAACTTGGTTAGCAACCATTCTCTGTTCCCTTGGAATGCATGTTTCCCTGCTGCCCCTGCAGTGGACAAATGGTTCCAACTGAGCAACCAGGTTTGGGAAAGAGCACAAAGATGGTTGGAGCAAGTGGCACAAAGGGCCAATCGGTTTGTGCACCACCACCATAGTGAAACTTGTCAGTATCACCCATTGGACTTTGAAAACATATAAAAGATACAAAAAGCTCAATGCCAGGTATGTAGGTCCAAATAAGGTCATCAGTCAGATCAAGGTTGTCACTTTCTAGCCTGCACTTCTATGTCATAGCAGGATGTCACCTCCATTTCATGTGTCACACTGTAAACCACTAACGAAACCACTAACAACAGACACCCCTTTCACATCCCCACCAGCACCCTCCCTTGTTGATGGACAGTGGGAGTGTTACCACTCAGAGTAAGAGCCAGCCTCTGTCAATTGACAACTTTTTTTTTTTTTTTTTTTTGTGGGGAGAATTAATGGTACTTATTCAAGTAAAACGTTTCGAAGAACATTGCTTATTTGTACATGTAATTTAGCAACAAATGTACTTCAATATCAAATATCACACTTTAATCATTTCAATAATAATATTTACCAGTCAGCAACTCTGTGACCTGTACAGTAATGTTGATATAATCACTGGGAACAAATTCTTCATAAACTTGGGACATGTAATCAGGTGGTTTCTGATACAGTGAAGAAACCTCAAAGCTTAATTCAGCTGTTCCATCAATCTGTGAGAAAGAGATACAGTCATACAGTAACATCACACACACATACAGTATACACACACACAGTATATAGAGTTTGATTTTTTTTATTTGATCCTGATTTTTTTTTTTTGCATATTTGTCACGTTTAAATGATTGAGATCAAACTAATTTTAATATTACACAAAGATAACCTAAGTAAATACAAAATGCAGTTTTTTAATTATGATTTAATTTGTAACGAGAGAAAAGTTGTCCACACCTGCATGGCCCTATGTATAAAAGTAATTGTCCCAAACCTAATAACTGGTTGTGCCACCCTTGCGGCAACAGCTGCAATCAAGCATTTGCAATAACTGGCAACAAATCTTTCACGTCGCTCTGGAGGAATTTTGGCCCACTGTTAAGCTTTTTAAATTTGGCCTCATTGGAAGGATTTCTAGCATGAACAGCCTGTTTAAGGTCATGCCACAGACTAGGCCAAAACCTTTCCAAATTTTTTGATTCATTCAGAAGTGGACTTGCTGGTGTGTTTTGGATCGTTGTTCTGCTGCATAACCCAAGTACACTTGAGCTTGAGGTTACAAACTGATGGCCAGATATTCTCCATCAGGATTTTCTGATAGAGTTCAGATTTCATGGTTCCATCAATTATGTCCAGTTGTCCAGGTCCTGAAGTTGCACTGCAGCCCCAAACCATCACACTACTAGACTCCCCAGACTGATACATGTCAATTAATTTTCTTTCTCATCTGTTCTTGAGTTTCTTTAAATGTGGCTTGATTTTTCAGCGTGCTTAACTTTATCAGACAAGTGATTTCTTTATTCAACATGTCTGGCAGTAATCAGCCCTTGATGTGGCAAGTGAAATTTAACTCAGCTTTTCACAAAAAGTGGTTAATCACAGTTCATTCATGATTTAGCAAGGAATATTTTCTCACATAGGGCCAGGTAGATTTGGACAGCAGCTTTTTTCTCTTAATAAATGGAATTATCGTTAAAAAAACTGCATTTTGTATTCAGGTTACCTTTGTGTGTTTTAAACTTCAGATAGTGGTGTATTTGATGCACATGCTTACCATTTTCAATTCTTCATAAGATTTTGTCATACCACGGTGCCCATGAACATATACTATGCTCATTTTTCCAGCAACTGGATTTCCATTAATATATCTGCAATTTAACAAAAAAAAATTAATGTTTTTAGTTTTTTTCGCTAAACCTTAGATATGACAATTGTTCTGGACAATCCAGACAGAATTTCAGAATAAAATATCGATTTTTTTGAGACCAAAGCCACTAAGGTTTTAAGTACATTACACATTTCTACACCAATCATATTAATCATTTTGTAATTTTTTTATTTAATTTTTACTATCTATTTTATCCAGGTTACTTCTGGAGACCCAGAGACTCTGCCTGGAATTCTGTGCACACACACACACACACACACACACACACACACTGGACTAGACACCAGTCCATCTTAACTTAGAGTAGACATTTCATCTATCTACACACACACACACACACACACACACACACATGCAGAAGAGTGTTTGTTCTGCACAGACAGTAATCTGAGCTCTTGTTGAAACCCAGTCATTTTAAGCTGAGAAGTTGCAATGGATCCTTGTGCACCACCATGCTTTAGCCTTTTCCTTTTATAAAACACTTTTGAAAAGCTTTGTAAAGGTGTGATAGTTCTGGACAGGGGACTCACTGTGCAGTAACAGTGTGTGTCAGGTTCTCTTCATAGTAAAGTACAGCAGGAGCATTGAGCAGAACCTCAAATTTAGGCAAGACTGCACAAAATCAAATTACACAAAATCAATGCATAAGGTATTTTCAGTGCACCATATTAACTTTTCATAATCAACTCATTATCTTAAAAAATCTTACCGTAAGGACTGACAGTGAACATTTTTTCCTGAGTTACTCCCTGGAAACATGACAAAGTTGTTGCTTTTTTCTTTCTATTACTGTGTTGCACATATATAGAGTCATTAATTAGCTACAAACAAAAACAGACCAGTTAAAGTGAAGTTCAGCCAAATGCCTGAGGTCTGTTTCCATTAGTTTTGCACTTCAGCTACAGGACTTGTGTAGCTACCAAGTAACAGATGCTTTTAACCTCCAGTTTAACAGACCTTTCTTCCATTTGTTTCTTCTTTGTTTGTTTGTTACAGTATATTTTTGTTCATTTTATAGACAACGGTGTAGGATATGATTTCAGAAACCACATAAGTAAATCAACTCAATCCTAAAGAATCTGAACAGAGTGTGTTATTTATGCATGCTAAATTGGTATTGCTTCATACGAACTGAATAAAACATTGGTATATACAGGTCTGTGCAAAAGTCTTAAGCCACCCCACATTTCTTCATAGTTTGCTTAAAATAACCAGACATTTTGTATTATTTCAAATGATTTTTTTGGCTCTCAGTTTTGGCAGGTTTTTGGTTTTCATTTCCAGTCCAGTCCCTGTACCTAAGCAGTTTTTTGTTGTTTTTTGTTTGTTAAGCCACACAGTAGCCTATGAATCATTTAAGCATAGCAACCATCTAACCAGTGAGAAACAGGAGCAGATGATGACAGATGATGACTGGTGATGCTGAATGCTGAGTGGTTAAAACAGACAAGAGGGGAAATAAGGATGCTGCTGAGATTGTTAAATTATTAATTTTTTTATTGTATCTTTAGGCAATTTGCAGCCTGACACAGGAAAACATTTGTTCCCATTTCTTTAATTTAAATTACGTAATGTAATCTAATTTAATATAAAGAAACGAGATGTGGCTCATGACTTTGGCACAATGTTATATTTCTTTTTATGTACTCTTGTATTAAACAAAAGTTTTATGAAGTACTAGATCAAGATTTAAGTATAACAGTAAAATAAACTTAAGAACATCCACTAAATCTACTCACATTCACAGTAGCTATGACGTTCCACATCCCAAGAGGAGGGTTCTGAGAGAGCTGATACTCTTTATCTGTCTTTCCAAGTAAAGTGTAAACAGCCAGCCACTGATGGATCAGATTCTGCCGGGAATCCTGATTGAAGATCAAGATTAGATTAACATATGTATCAAGACTACCATAAATCAACAGCATCCTAGCCATTCGGACTCACCATTATCAAGATGTCTATTTGTTTGTTGCACGGCTTGCCATCAGGGGTAAGAATGAGAGCACGGATTTTTACGGCTTGCCCTGGTTTGTATTTGGCTTTGTCAGTCTGGAGCAGGATTGACACATTTTTGGGGGAGTACTGCAGCAGGGTCGAATTAGACAAGACCAAAGTCTCTCCAATATAACCTTTTACAATCAGCTTAAAGGGAGACCAGGAGCTGCAATTTTCAGGGATCTGGAGATAGAGAAGGAGGGGAGGGGGTAATTAATAATAATAAATAAAATTGTATTGCAGTAAGTAATGGAAAAAACATGACAGCGCGTGCTCTTATAAGAAAATAATCAATAATGGCTGTGTGACCTGAAGCACACAGCCACTGCGATCCAGAATAAAACAAAAATTCAATACTAGCACAGTGAAAAAAATAAAACATTAAAATTCTTAAAACAATTTACGCATTTTAGTGTTTTCTCAGCACTTTTACATCCACTTTAATTAAGAAAAGGCTATTAATTAACAGATAAATTAGGTGTGCTGGAGCTGAAATGTAAAATGTACAGAACAGAGGAAACCATGGTATATCTAATACTGGAGACCCCTTCCAAAAATGTCAAATTAATGTCTATTTCCAAAATACTTTACCATGCAAAAAAAATAAATCCCTTTAATTATTATTATTATTATTATTATTATTATTATAAAACTTACAGTACATAATGTGCATGAACTGTTAGTATAGAAACAATAAGACATTAATATGGTGCTGCCATGTTTAATCCACAGCTAATCTACACTATCTGACCAATCAGTTTCGAAGATTTAGTAGTGCTTTGATATAAGTATACATTATTATAGTTATTTTTACAAGGCTTCAGTTTGTGCTGCCAAATCTGACTGAACTGATATTTCATAATATCAGGATAAAAATCAAAGAAAAAGTAATGGCCCTAAACCCGAACTTTGTGGGATACCATTTATACTAGAAATGGTCTAGTCTGCTTTCTTTCTTAAATCTTTCTGAGCAAGTCTATTAATACTTTAAATTTGTTATTAACAGTGTTGATGTCACTGATTATGTCTAAATCTGATTGATTATATTTTTAATGGTATCTCAGAAATTCAAAAAATATCTAGAAATACGTAAATATACTCACATGAGGCAGCACTTGTAGTTTAGTTGATCCTTCAACAAAACGCACAGACAGAGATTATTATTATTATTATTATTATTATTATTATTATTATACTCAGACTGGATTCTACATTAAGTCCTTTACCTCCTTTAATTGTGCTCTGAGCCTGGCCCAGGCTTTGGTTCCCTTGGAATATCTCAGAAGTAACCAAAACTGATGATTTGGTAAGTATCGTGATGGATAGTGTAGTTGGAACACCAAAACGTACCACTCTGGGCACTGAGATCAGATAGGAAGGGCTCTGAAGTAGGGCAGGACTAGAATCAACAAATCAACAAATCAGGTTAAACCATCACAGTGTAGTGTTTTGTATATAATAGGGTGATTAGGTGAAAATACATCAACATAAATCAGAGCCTGGGTTGTACCTACAGATATGAGAATGTTTTTTATATAAATAATTAAATAATAATTAAATACTGCACCTTGGTCTGTTTTGTGCTCCACAAGGAACTGTGAAAATTCCAATCATCATGAAAATGCAAAACTGCTCCATTGGTACGTCTTAGTCTCATCTGTACTCTCTGTGGTTATGAATATCAGGAAGTATTTTATGTCTTAAATAAAGCATTGACACCTGATCTCCTTTCAAACAACAAGACAATATCGCTGGGACACTTCTATGGTGTTTTTAACAGGGCCGCCCATAGTGGGGTGGGTGGCATGTGGGAGGATATTGGCCTCAATTTACAGTATATAGGTGCTGTTCTTTGTAATTTTTTCCTTTGTTTGTGTATTTACTGGCATGACACCACCTCTTTCCTCATGTCTCACATTCTCGGAACTTTCCCTGATTTTCTACAGCGGTAAATAGCGGATATAAATTCATTAATGGGAAATAAAACCATGGAAGAAAATGAAGCTTTTGACTCAGAATGATATGTGTCAAATCTTACACTTTGCAAATAATATTAATGATAATACTAATTTTGTTTGTTTGTTTTTTTGTTTGATAGATTGATTTTTTTCTCTGTGGTGATCTCCTGGTTAACAGCTAGAGCCTCAGTTTCACCGTAATAAGGATTGCTTTAGTGTGTCCTCAGCACAACACAAAAATGAAAAAAAAAAAAATAATAATCAATAATAATATATATTTTTTAAATGGCCACAAATGTTTAGTTTGCAGCTACAACATAATTTACATATATTTGTAACATCCAGTTTACATATACTGTAACTTTTACATGTATCCAAAGCACATCATTTCCAACAATTAATTTTGTTCATCACTTTTAATAGGCCACAAATGAATGTGGAATAAAATTTTATAAAATAAAAGTCCAAGATACTTATACAAAATTTGCTCACACTGAACATCCTTTCAAGACATGTAACCCTGTTTTGCTTTGTATTTGTCTTTGAGCTGTAGAAGAGTAATGATTAATAATCACATAATATAATGTCACCCGGAAGAGGGCATGTTGTGTCTGTTGTGACTTTGGGCAGGTGTTTTTGCTCATGTTGTGTCAGGGAGTCATTTTAATTAGCCTTTTCCAGATCTGAGTTTATGTAAAGCTGCTTTGGGGCAAGGTTTATTATTAAAAACATAATAATAATAAGAAGAAGAAGAAGAAGAAGAAGAAGAAGAATTTTTTTTATTATTGTTAGGATTTTTTTTATTAATATTATAGCTGTGCCGCACCATATCTAGCCTCTCCTGCATTTCTTCACACCTCCCGCCAGATGGCGCTCTTTCGGAAACGACTTCCTTTTGTGTGACGTAGGGTAAAGAAGAAGAGCTCAGGGGTCAAACTAGGTTCTGGGATTTGGTTTATTTTAATTTTTTTTAAAGGGCAGAAATGACGACGTTGCGTGCTTTTAATTGCGATGACCTTTTCAAGTTTAATAACATGTGAGTACGATTAGATTTACGGCACTGAATCGGGCAAGTGGTGTTATTATTCAGCGTGTTAAGTGTGTAAACTCCGAGTTTAATGCTAGCTCAGTGTGTGGCTAATACATTGTGTTACATATTACATTGTGCACTGTTTGTTTTCAACAGCGAGTAGTTTGGGATTTAGCAACAGTGCTGCTGCCTGATATAAACAGCCAATTTGAACTTTACCCAATACCTTTATAGTAGTAGTAGTAGTAGTAGTAGTAATGATGATGATGATGATGATTATAATATTAATACACTATATATTATCTCTCTCTCTCTCTCTCTCTATATATATATATATATATATATAATGTGTGTGTGTTTTCAACTGATCTGATATTTTCTCTTCCTGCAGAAATCTGGACCCATTAACAGAGACCGTATCCTTTTCCTTCCTAAATCTGCACCCTTCAGTGACGATGCTACTGTGTTAATATGTTAGTCTGAGCATCTTGTTTACTCCCCATCCTTAACCGTTTGCTGTACAGTATGGCATTCCCTTTTACCTGCAGTATCTGGCACACTGGCCGGAGTATTTCCTCGTGGCCGAGGCACCGGGTGGTGAGCTGATGGGCTACAGTGAGTCTCTTCATTTTAACCATGAATGTAAAGGCAAACAGTTGGAAAGCATTCGAGGGGCATTCAAGTCAAACATTTTACATAATTTCTCCAGACACCCTTATCCAGAGCGAGTTACATTTTTATCTCATTATCCATCTGATCAGTTGAGGAATTAAGGGCCTTGTTCAAGGGCCCAACACTGACAACATGGTGGCGCTGGGGTTTGAATCTGATCAGTAGTCCAACATCTTAACCACTGAGCTCCCCCTGATACAAACCAGGAGTTTTGATTGTGCAAAATAATAGAACACCGTTATTTCTCTATATAATTCCCTGCTACACTAATGCGCTTATCCCAGTATTTCACTAGTTCTTCGATACCATCAAGGTAGAAATTTTCTCAGTATGCTGGAGCCATGATCAGACTGCCTGCTTCACGTTTGAAATGCTGGGCTCCCAGGAATTCTTTAAATGACCCAAACATGTGGAACTGGCTTGGAGTGAGGTCAGGACTGTACGGGGGATGTGGCAATATCTCCCAACTGAGTTCCTGCAACGTGCAAGTGGAGTTTGTGAATGATTGTGTGTACCGTTCACACACACACACACACACACACACACTGATGCGTCTCTTCCGTAAGTTGTTGACATGTTACCTGTTGATTTTCAAGGATCCAGCGTTCCACTCACTGAACGACTTCAGTGGGCTCTGAGCCACCTCGGCCGAGGTTATCATTCATGGATGTACAGACTTCTTTAAAGCGTTTGCCGTTTTTAAAATGCTTTATTGTAGCTAAGAGTCTCATCACTGTTCTGCGCTTGAAGTCTGTAAATGGTAATCGGTTTTATGCCTTCGTTCACAAGAAATTTCATCAGTTAAAGTTATATCAGAAAAGTCCCAGTTTGACGTGAACGCCCCTCGTACTGTTCTGGTTGAATAAACTTAACAGGCATATGGGTGTTAAGAACTGGTGTTGAATTTTTAATTTTTTTTTGTTCAACATAACTGCAAATATAGTTGGTAATAGGGCATTGTCCTGGTTATAAAAAATCACTAATTGTGTCATCTTCCCCAGCGCTAGCATGAACCCAGACTCGCTATAAGCATAATTATCTGTTCAGTCTTAATAATGTACAGTATTCCTATTCCAACAAAGTCTTGTTGGAAATTGAAATTGTTGAACATTACTACTGGCTTGACCCAAACACAAACGGTCACCTTTAATCCAAGCTCATTTCTTTGACCTTAATTCTCAGCACTTTTCGTAGTCACATGACCATAACACACATGTAGACTATGGTTGTGCTATAAACGAACGAACTTACTTTTAAAACGTATTTTTTTTTTTTTTTTAGACATTTTACTCTAGAGAGATAGAGAGAGATAGTTGAATGAACGAATGAATAAATAAATAAATAAATAAATAAGCTTTCTGGAGTTCCTAGGGTTTAATCTAAATCTTTTCACATATTACTTTTTACAATATTATTTTGCCTGTTTGTTGCAGCTGTAGTGCTTTTTAATCCTGAACTTTTCACCAACATGACATATTAGGTCCAAGTTGTTATTGATATTTACGGACTTGCTTGTTTTGAAGTTGGTAATGTTTTAATTAAACCCATTCTCAATTTGAGTGGGCATTCAAACAGGATAATCATTATAAGAACTCAGACAGTAGCTTTAGTAAGAGCTGTGATTATTTTTTAATCACTCTGATAATAGCGGCTTGAAATGATTTTACTCTTATTTTACTTGTGCGTTGACAGTCATGGGGAAGGCCGAGGGCTCTGTGGCACGCGAGGAGTGGCACGGCCACGTCACCGCTCTGTCTGTGGCTCCCGAGTTCAGACGGCTGGGTTTGGCTGCCAGACTCATGGACATGCTGGAGGAGATCTCAGAAAGGTACAGTTCTCTTTTGAGATCCCTAAAAAAAAAAAAAAAAAAAAAAAAAATCGGGAATGTAGCTATGTTGTTGTTTTTTTTTGTTTGTTTGTTTGTTTTTTTCCCCCACCTTCTTCTTGTAAGATGAAGTTTAAGACTAATTGAAGGCATCTTGGATGTCTGTGTTTTTGTAGCAGTTAGTAAATTTTCCCCGATGGGATTAACGTAATTTATCCTTGGTAATCCGGCAGCCTGCATTTTTAAATCATGAATTTAAAAAGAGAGAAAGAGAGGCTGGTGAGGGAACAACTGTTTTTTTTTTTTTAATGCAAATGATATTAAGAGCAAAGTTGTTTCAAAGACTTTATACAACTTTTGGGGTAAAGACACTGTACACTTTCTGTCCGTGCTAGTAGAGGTCACCATCAGTGTCAGTAGTGTTACAAGGGGAACAGCTTCAGGCTTTACCTGAAAATCACTCCTTGCTTGAATGCATGAAAAGAATATATTTTACAAATATTAAAACACACACATTCAACACATCAGTCAACCATTGACAGGTGAACTGAATAACATTGATTGTTGACAGTAGAGCATCTTATGGAGTGTGTTTGTAGAGTCCATGAGGTGTGTGTGCGTGCGTGCGTAGGTGCATGCGGGTGTATATATATATTTATATACACATATACACTACCGTTCAAAAGTTTGGGGTCACTTGCAAATTTCTTTGTTTTTGTTTAGTGATTTATTTTCTAC
>JAQMYJ010000020.1:13172475-13183137 GCA_030014305.1 Clarias laeviceps
CTGAAGTGAAACAAACACCGTATGTATGACATCCACTAAGTCTCTCACAATATCCCGAACTTATTGTGAGTAGTGTATTTATATATATTATGGTCACTATCATATTAAAAAAAAAAAATTGGGAATATCATTAAGACACCAGATTTCACTTTTGTCCATACCCAGCACTGTAATTTCTCCATGTTATGTATCTCTTAGCTTTACTAATTTACTATTGATATGTTTTTTTAAAAAGACACTCAAATGTCCAGGCTTATTTTTACCACATTTTATAGATCAAAGGAATTACAAAGCACTTATTTTTCCATTTTATTTTATTATAAAAGAATAGTGCGAACAGTTTCCGAGGCGATAAAAGGGCCCCATTAGTCATTTCAAGTTTAGCTCTCCTCTGGAGGATTTGTTTTCTCCTCTGTTTTGTCTCCAGTTTCCTCCTCATCACTTTCACTCTCACTGCTGCTGTCGCTGTCATCCTGGTCGTCAAACACATTCTCTTTAGGCTCCTGTGTTTCTCCGGTATCCTCCTGCTCGTCTCTTGGCTGAGCGGCTTGGCCGTCTTCGTCCTTTTCCGTCTCTTCTTCCTCCTGAGGCTCATCCTGCTGTTGCTGCTTCTTCCACATCTTGGCCATCGCCAAGAGTTTGAGGTTGGGCTGGTTGGCGGCATCCTCCGGGAAGATGTAGTCGTAATATTCCTCCCATCCTGCGTCCGACTGGAGAACAAATAGAGACAGGGGTGTTGGGGGTTAGGTATTGGGAGCTGCCGTTTAAAATGTTTTATTGATTGTGTAGTAGTTTGTTTATTTACTATTTATAGCTATAAAAAAAAAATAATAATTCTAAACAGCAATGCACAAATATAATTAAAATCTGAGGGAGTATCAAACGTATGTAACGTATTACATTCTCTAAGGAAACTGAAACCAATAAAATAGCCTAGCCTTTTGATGCTAGTTACTTTCCTTAACTAGCATCAAAAGGCGATCACACACACTGAAATGCTCATCAAAAATGCGACTGTCCTGATAAAAAGAAAAAAACTTTTAAAGAGACTTTAATAATGGGTAATATTCCCAGAATGGCTATGGAATGTCGATTCATGTATTTTGCGTCATCACAGTAGTACCGGTTTATGTGATCAGCCACTTGAGAGACAACCGATCTGTTAAAATTAGTGATTATCAGCTAAGTTTATCTATCGGATCCTTCTTATTGATAACATACAGTTTGATGTTTGTAATATGAAAACTTGTGACGATACACTACAGTCCATTTCTCCTCCTACTCACCCCATCCTCTGCCGTGAGCTTCCTCCTCTTCTTCACCTTCTCGGGCATGAGCTTCTTCACTCTGTCGTTGTTGGTCACCGTGCCGAACTCCTGCTCGAAATCCTTCCAGGCCTCGAGAAGCATAAGCCTCTCCTCCTTCTCCTCGCATGTGCGCAGGCCACGGTTAGCTTCCTCGTAGACCTGCCTGCACCGCTGCAGTCGCTCCTCGCCTTCGATCGACAGCTCAAACTGAGCGAAACTGATCCATACCTGCACACAACAGACAGTCTTACTTATCTCTGTGCACATAAACTGACTGTTCTGATTGTTCCTGGGAACAAACACACTGCTCATAAGAGCTCTTAATTTTTACAGGAACTACTTGTCAGCTTCAGATCGCTAATCCTACCTTGACATGCTGTGTGCGTTGCAAGAGCCTCTTATAAAGTCCGCGCGTCTTCTCGTATTCCTCCTGCTCGATTTCAAAGTCAATATATGACTTCCAGAGCACCTGCAGATTTTCATTAGAAACACTGAATTAGGAATCACAGGAAATTCCAGCTGAAATTTAAAGGACGAGCGCTTTAAAGAGCAGATGTTATGGTACTCTGCTGATACCTCAGGCATGTCGAGGCGAGGCTGACTGATGGCCAGCTCGAATATGGCCCGCGCTCTTTCTGCGTCTCCCAGGATCGTCTCCAGCTCGGCAAACTTGATCCAGGTGGTGCAGTTCTCCGGGCTGAACTCCAGGTACTTCTCGTACAGCTTCCTGCAGCGATCAAACTCCCTGAGCTGCAGCTCCAGCTCGATGTAGCCCTTAAACAACTTGTTCTTCGGACATTTCCCAATGCCTGTGCCCTGTGATTACAGAGTCAAATAAGTGTAAGACTGCAATTTAAATAAGACTAATCCTTTACTCTAAAGGGTGTTGAAATTTACCAGGCCACGTCTGGCATTTTGCAGGTTCTTCTGGCGAACTTCAAACTGGCCGTAGAGCAGCCAGATTTTAGCGAAGGTGAACTACGAACGAGATTGAAAGAAGACAGATAAATAGGTATACTGCAAGCAATTACTAACATAACTATAAAGGATAAATTCTATATTCACTAATAAATAAAAAAAATGTTAGTATGGGCAAATTCTGTGATATACATGGAATAACACTTTGTTCAATAAGACTTTAATCGCAACTACAGTTAAACATTGGATTGCGAGCATAATTCATTCGTATATCAATAAGAATCTCCCTGTAAGAAATAATGGAAACTCAAATGATTCATTCCACAACTCAAAAATGTTCATATAAAAATTATCAATACAAAATATGAAGTAAAAATAAAATTAATTAACCTGCACTTCACCTTTGAAAATAATCGTAGCTGGTGTGAGGGGAACGAGAGAGAGGAGAAAGAAGAAGGAGGGGGGCTTCTTGTGTACCTTCACACACACACACACACACACACACACACACACACACACACACACACACACTGCTGTCTGGCTCACTAGAAACATTTTATTTTTGTGTGACTTTAACAAGGAACCTTTCTAATGACATTTGCTTATGCCTCCTTTAGATGATTTTCCAGAAATGTGACATTGCGTTGTCATGGACACAAAAGTAAAAAAAAATAAAAATGCTTTACGCGCACACATGGTCACAATGTTACAGTAAACAGTGCATGGGCACACGGACGTTGGGAGCATGGGAGACGATTACTTACAATCCCACATAGGGCTGAAACGATTCCTTGAGTAATGTGATTACAGAAAATGATCGAGACAAAATCTTCTGCCTCAAAGCTTCTTTTAATTAATTTTAAAAGCTTGCGTTATATGTTTTTGTGCAATTATTTGTTTCTTCTTCGCTTCCGGGTGCAAGCTGCCAGAAAACACTGACGAAGAAGAAGCGCTTAGGTCACCCACAAAAGCGGAAGGAGACACAAACAGTTAGTTAATGTGTGCCATAATTTTTTTAATACTTAAAGTCATTTGAAATACCTTTTTCTTGCATCTGAGAAAAGGATTTAAAATAAGAATGTATGGCACTGTAATGCACTTAATTCATCTCAGTCAACTTTAAGCTGTTCCTTGTATTGTGAATAATGATAAAATGCTGTATGCATTTAAAAAATAAAAGTTGATTTTTTCTAAAAAGAAAACCAATTAATCTTTGTTTCTCTTTTATATTTTACTTTGCTGTTTAATTAAGCAAAAGTACATTTTATCCGATTACTTGATAACATTTTTGGTAGAATACTCGATTACAAAAATATTCGATAGCTACAGCGCTAATCACACAGCATGAGAGAGAAGAACCGTTGGCTCATTTGTGATCACGTGCTGCTCGGCAGACACAGCGTATACGTACTACTTGTAGCGCAAACCCCTCAATCGTTTATCAAGTTAAAATGCATCTCGCAAAACACTCACAGACCAAGTTACTCGCAATCCAAGGTTTTACTGTACTACTATTTGGCAATATGTAATATTTCAAGTTGTACCTTTTTGTGAGGGATGAGCTCCAGACATGCCTGATACACCTGCCTTGTTCTTTCAGGATCCTGTCACAGAACCAAATCAGCAATGTGACTAAGACTTTCACTGTACAGCACATACTTTAAGCTCAATAAACATCACTCCGGTCCAATGCCGAGTGTCAGGTCTGACCTTAACCTCCAGCTCCTCATAGAGAGCGTAGTTGATCCACAGGTAGATGTAACGTTTCCAGTGTCTCTTCTCTGTGATGGGGGGGACGTTAGCGATGGCTCGTTCGTACACCTCTCGGACCGTGTTGGCGTCTGCATCGCTCTCCACCAGCCGCAGGTAATCGAACCAGGCGTCGTAGTTGTGTGGGTTCGCCTTAAACACGCAGAGTCAACAGATGACTTAATATCACACATCATACTCTCTATTATAACTTTTGTTTTTCATGCCATTTCTAATCTTCCCCAAATACAATCATAATATTTTATGCAATTTCATGCTTTAAAAAAATAATAATTACATATAATTTTATTTAAATTTATGATTTTATATGTTTCTAGATTAAGGACATAACGGATGTATATATATCAATTAAAGGATCATATTTATAGTCTAGTAATAAAAAATAAAAAAAACTAAAAGCATTAAAAGCTAATCGTCATAGGTATTCAGCGGTCATGTGTATATGTACATGGTGGACTGCCATATCATCACTCATGTTTCAAGAAGATTTTTTCATAGAATATTTAATGATATTTTACCTTAACCTCCTCCTCATACTGAAATCTTCTCTTGCTGACGATGACATCCTCGATTCCTCTCCTGTCTCCAAACCTTTTCTCAAACACTGTGTAGTTCTTAAAAAGCTCCTGGGCCTGATGTTTAGGGATTCTGTCCAGGGCGTACTTATAGATCACTCGAACACGCTCAAACTGGAGGAACACACACACACACACACACACCATTGTGTGAAAACAGGTAACATGATCTTTGCATGGTGAAGTAATCAATATCTTCTCGATTACTTTGAGACCTTTAAGAGGCAACATTCACAAGTGATTTTGTGCACAGAGAGAATTACCTCTTTCTGTTTCTCCTCAAATTTAGCAAAAGCCACAAAAAGGTTTTCATCGATGTGTTCCTCACCGAAAAACTCAACAGCCCTCTCGTATATTTTTCTTCCATGAGCAATGTAACCGTGTTTATCTTCAAAGCGGGCGTATTTGATCCAGTTCTTCACCACAGGGTGGACGATCACAAGTGCACAGAAGTTAAGGACAGCAACTTGTTAAAAGACCAATAATACAAGAGTATAAGGCTTATTAAGAATGACTGACAGTATTTTCATAAAAAATTTAGATCTTGATTATTTGAAGCCAGTTTTGTAAGAAACAATGTGTAGTTTTACTCAGTACTTAGTTTGTACTGCATTCTCTGAAATCCTAATAAAATTACCTGCTATTTAGCATAAAACTTTATTAATAACTGTGTGGCATGAATGACGTGTGTAATTTCAAAGTTGAAAGATAAGCAATGATATTACCTGGTTAAACCAGATTTTATGGGTGTAAATCATTCCTGATAAAAAAATACTCTGTGATACACACATCACAGAGTATTTTTCACAGAGAGATGGAGATTATAGAAATAAATGTTTTTTGTTTTTACATTCATAATAATTGACACGCACTGGATGATCAGCCAGTGACCAGAAATGGACGGTTTTCAGTTCGATATGACTGATCAAACTCAAACATAACCGATTCTGTGCTGAGTGCACGAGCTTCCGGGTGGTGCAACAGGAACACAATTTTATGACGTTATATTATTAAAGGTTGCACGCATTAAAAACCCTCCATTCTGACTTTTTCTCTAAAGTCTGCAGTGCATTAGTCTTGTGACCCACTCATTGCATACGTCTCAAAACAACACGAGTGCTAGTTATTCTGGAAACACATTACAATCCGCATGCACCTGCCCACAAGCTTGCAACTGCTCAAGACTTTGGAGACACTTGAGGTGGCACTATTTCGTTATAATCCTACAAGAGGTATGCTCTAAACTATCCCATGTGGTAGGAGTGAATAGCCTGCTAAGTTTGTTTAAAAATAAACCACTTCATGCAGTCTGGTAAGGATATATCTCTCGTAAATGCAGCGGGCTTTCTCCACCTCCTTATAGCGCAGCTCAAAGTTGATGTAAGAGTGCCAGGCCTGCTCTTCCGGCTCCCACTCCATCCAGCGCTCAAACACTTGCCTGCAGCCTGCTACGTTCCCCAGCATCTCCTCCATGTAGGTGTATTTGTACCTGTAAACACAATCAGATCAGCACCAGGTCAAACCCATTACACAGAGATGATCATTGAACTTCAACTACAGGAAGTGGGATGTAAGCGTTACCAGAACTGGTTGACTCGGGGAAGGATAGTTATGGCTCGGTCCCAGATGTTGCGAGCGTGATTGACCTGTCGACTCTTCATCTCCATTTCTGCGTATTTCAGCCAAAGCGTAACATTCCGGTGATCCACATCCAGTGCTCGCTCGTAGATAGACCGAGCTCTTTAAACAAAGCAGAAGAAAACATTAAAAAAAAAAAAAAAAAAAAAAGGTTTAACCTGAATTCATTCATTTAGCATTATCATTAATAGATATCCAGCATGATATACCTTTGAATTTCCTTTAGACTTTCCTCCCATTGTGCGTACTTGATCCAGTTGCTTATGACGGTCCTGTTTTTTCTGATATTATCTTCGAATCCCTGTACAGCAAATCACCAATGTTGAACATGAGGATGATGAAGCAAAGCAGACAAGTCTATAAAAGCAGTTAAGTCATCTTACCTTGCGTTTCCGCAACTTGTAATCGTTCAACTCCTCCTCATCAGTGATCTTCTGTTTGGGCGGAGGGGGGAGTAGCTCGAGTTCTCGCTCCTTGGCTTCTCGGAGCAGCTGTTCGGCT
The DNA here is from genome assembly GCA_030014305.1 of Clarias laeviceps. Lineage (NCBI taxonomy): Eukaryota > Metazoa > Chordata > Actinopteri > Siluriformes > Clariidae > Clarias > Clarias laeviceps. Next base: position 13,179,185 of record JAQMYJ010000020.1, read on the forward strand.
GTGATCTGCACCTCAGCCGGGGCTTTATTCTTCACCTGGTACAGAAAAGGCACAGCAGAGAGTTTAATAAACACCACTGCTAGCAATACTACCCAACTTGCTGCATAGACATTAGGGTTGCCAAACATCCCATAAAATACAGAATCTTCCTGTCTTTGGAAAAGACTTGTTCGGTATTGAATGATACATGACACCATTTGTTGCATATTTTTGAAAAGCAAAGGGAGATAAATATTTCAGAGCAGACTCTTAAGACAGGATGTTTTATATGAAACACAGTCAGTCAGTGGATGAAAGGAAATCCCTCCTCTCCCACAGATTGGTCAAATTTAAAATAAATAAAAAGTTCCATTAGCTATTGGGGTTACATTTTAGAAAAAAAGAAGAAATAGAAGTATGTAGCTTAAAAAAAAAAAGCATGTAGCTAAATGTTATCTCTTAAAATTATGTACTTAGTAAAATATAGGTGTAACTTATGTTTAATCTGCCTTGCTGTGTCACTAGCTTACAGAACACTGGATATAATTTAATATTAGCAAAGTTAAGGCAGGTTTTTTTTTTGTTTTTTTTTTTTGTTTTGTTTTTTGTGGTGGGACACTGAACAGGGGTTGTCCCAGGGCATTGTACACACACTACAGCCAGTTCAGGTGTTCAGGAGTAAAAATTACATTAAATGCTAAAAATTTTTATTAATTAATAATTTAAAAAAAATGAAAGAACATCCACACACAAAAAAAACCCACCACAGAAAGGTCATTTGTGCTATCAGACATATCAATAAATACGCTGTGCTTATTTTTACTACAAAAATGTAAATTTAGGAGCAAACAATAAAAATTTTAATATTATTATTAATAATAATACATGCTATATATAACATTTAGAATAATCAAGTTCAAACAGCTTATACATGTATATTTAGGCATTTGGCAGACGCTCTTAGAGAGCGACTTACAAAAAGTGAATAGAGATAAAGATAAAGATATGTCCTCCTGAGACCCGGACCATACTATTGTGTACATTACAATTTCTACTTACTGTTACCTTTATTCATAGCTGATATACTTTAAATTTATTCAATGCGCCTAGTGTTAAACAAACAACGCTAATAGTATTTAGCTTTTATGTGGAGCTAACAGTGTAGTTATTTCCTGAAGAAAAAATACGATTAGAATAACGGAATTAAATCTAATATGCCATGTTGTAACTACATCCTAGAGTTGAAAAATTATAAACATTCCATATTATTTCATATTAAAATGGTAATGACAGTTGCTTCGGGGCGACTCTAAATTAGCTAACAATTTAGCTTAGGCGCATAGCTAGCATTGAGCACCGTGCACGAGCTTGCTTTTCTCACCTTTGCCACCTTCGGTATTCTCTGCTTCCCTGCCGCCGTGGACGCCATAACTGCAAAATATTATATTCTCACAAAAAATAAAAAGAAAACGACTTTACAGCGTTCAATTTGCAAACTGGGATATAAAACACTCAACGCTATTCTAGCAAAACCAAGTTTTCCGCCATAACTTTTCTCCCCGTGTGATTTCCCCCCCCCACCCGTATTACACCGAGTCCTAGATTCTTCGCTGTGATTGGCTGTTTACAAAAGGTTATCCAATAGAAAGCCACGGGACTGAACTGCTAGCCAATCAAACGGACGAATGATAGCACATACTAAAACAGGGCGAATGTGAATACAGGTGGGAAAAGCGAAAAAGCAAATGAACGAACGTCGTACGTAAGTCGTGCATGGTAACCTTTTACGTCACTGACGTCATGGCGTTTAATAACCATGGTAACAAGACGCTCTGTCTACATACAATTTCTGAGAAGGATCTGCAAATGATAAGGCCGCATAAATGGTAGCAAATTATTTGATTTACTCGGTTTTTTTTACCACCTAACCTTATGAATAGCCCACCAAGTATCAGGTTTTAATGCAAATAAGTGATCATAGTATTTATATTGTACATTTCTTTCATCCTCTAGGAGAACATGACTTCCATCACTTCATCAACTGGGGAAAAGAGGTCTGTTATTGTGAGACGGACAGAGTCCTGTGATGCTCACAAGATCACTGAGCTGATCAGTCCAGCAACTGCTGCAGTCTTTGGCAAAGTGAATGTAATCTACCTGCTGTGAGTGATGAGGATACTTCACATGTTTTCATTATATATTATGACATTTATTATGCAGGGACGGTTTAAGGGGTACAATATTATACCATAAAGAAAGGTGTTAGACATACTCAAGTGAAGTGAGTAATATTCATTTATTCATCTAGGAACCTCTGTAGTCCAACTAGGGACCGTGGAGGCCAGTGGGGATTGCCATTGTATTTATTCCCATTTTTACAACCGTGGTAGAACTACCGCTCAACATTCACACAATACAGGCAATTTGGGAATGCCAGTTAGCCTAGCATACATGTCTTTGGACTGTGGGAGGAAATCCGAGCACCAGGAGAAAACTCACCAAGCACAGGGAGAACATGCAAACCCCATGTAGACCCGAGGCGAGAATTAATCCATTGACCCTGGAGGTGCAAGGCGACAGTGCTAGCCACTACGCCACCTTTTTGATATTCTCCTCAGGTGTGTGTTCATCAGAAAAGTTCATTAAAAGACATATTTATGTCTTTATAAATATAATTAATATATAAATAATTTATTATAAAAAAATAAATTATTCATACTTATTATCTTGATTGTTAATTACCACATGCAGAAAACAACCTCAAGCTAAATTTAAAAGCTGGTAGCTAAATAAGGGCTATTTAGTAAATGCATCATTTGTAATCCAATAAATCAATTAATCAATTCAATAATTGATAGTTTAATTTATATTTAAAATAGATGTTTGTTGCAGCTCTATAAAGAAATCACCAATCATAGACCTGTTTGTTCAGTATGGATTATTATGCACCAAGTCAGCATGGGTATAAATTTAGTTTTTGCTGATTAATTAAAATTCTTAAACCTTGCCTATGTCTATCTGTATTCTGATTAAAACCTGAAAATGGTGTAGCACATAGAAACACTGGGAAAAACAGCCAAGGCATTTGTTTATTGCTTATGGCTGAGCACGAACAGATGGGTTTATGGGTTATTAATTTATGGGTTGGTTGTTGCTTGCATTCTTTATTTTCCCATCTTCTTTAATTAATGCCATTAATATAAAGTGACTTGTTAAAAAAAGCATCTCACTGTTTTTTAATCCTTGACCAAGAGATCTAATATGAGAATCTGTTATAGACATACAGGATATACAAAGCACTTCTACAGTATCCCCTTAATCTGTATATATATCTGCTAAGTGCTACAAACACGTTTTTTTTACTCAGCTGTCTATTCCAGATATAAAAAGTGCTGTACACCGCTAACATTCTATAAGAAATATCTATCACTTAAAGTCAACAGTGTTTACATTATTTAGTCTTTGTATGCATAATTTCAAACATACACTCAAGAGCACACATCAGATAAGAAAACATATCCCCTGAAATTCTAAGTCACTTCATCTTATGAACTTATTGTGCTGATTTTAATCTGATTAAACCATATCTACCTATTGGTTGATGTATTCTATGCTAAATTGATTTACTGTCTTTAAATAGTATGCATTTTCACTTGCTCCATAGGAGAAATAAAGTGGATCTAATGGCCTAAAATATTGTTACCTAAAAGCTGTTTTTTTTTTTTATTTGTAAATGAACTTTTACCATGAAGTGGCATCTCAACCATTTGGAAGAGGCCTACACTGGGATAGAAATTCAAATTTTTTTAATTCCACTTTTATTTTTCTTTGTACACTTTGCCAACTGTTATTTAGAGAAGCAGCCTCCTGTGTGTACAGCAGGGCTTGACATTGGCTCCCGCCCACCCGCCAAATGCGGGTAAAATTCGGCTGTGGCGGGTAATAACTTTAGTCTCACTAGCCACTTTGGCGGG
>JAQMYJ010000020.1:13183237-13194359 GCA_030014305.1 Clarias laeviceps
ATGTTTGCATGTTTTTATATTGGGAGCTATCTTAACAGTACTGAATACTTGACTACTACTATAGTGATACAGTGTATCCTGTCATTTATAAGTAAATCTAGATCTAACAAACATTAACGTATCATGGTGAAGAAAAAACTATGATTTTCTGGTAACAAAATTGTGGCTGGTAAAAAGGCTGAATGGCTAGTGACTCCGGAAATCCACTAGCCACGTTGGCCAGTGAGCAAAACAGTTAATGTCATGCCCTGGTGTACAGATGCACTAATGTCTCCTTTTGCCCAATACACATTCTGATAGTAACTCATTAAGCAAATTAATCTTTGCAAGCTTTAAGACAATACATGTTCTATCTTTACTTTCTACTGTATGTATTGCTGAACTTCATACGCAGACAAAAATCTGTTAGTGGATCAGATTAAAAATGCACCCAACCCACAGGCTTGCTTCCCTGTGATTCTCAGCATCATATCAGTGCATTTCTAATTTGCTTGAAAGTATTCCATGATTGTTTATTTATGTCTTTTATTTGCTTCATTCTCAGGGAAAAGGCTAACCTGGCCATTACTATAAGCACTGAAGAAAATGAAGTCCTGGCCCATGCTGCATTCGTTGACCATCCCATTGGTAACCTGGTGGATCAGGCTTCATGGGAACAGTTACTTCTAACCCATTTTAATGCCACAAACCTTACAGTAGGCAAATCAATGTATCTGATATGATTCAGTAAGGATACTGTTTTTCTGCACTCATGCTAATTTTTTTCCTTTTTACCTTTGTAGCCTTTAAACACAATTTTCCTGCATCTATTTGTGGCCCAGCCCGACTTTTCTTTTTCCAGCGCTAAAGAGATTATCAGGTAAAAATTGAAAATGCAATACAGTATTTAAGACAATTTTAAATTTTCCAAAAATAAACAGCCTCATTGTGATTTGTTTGGCCTGTCATGCTTTTATGTATTTAGTCTTGAATAAGCCAGACTTCTCTATAGTCATCCAGTTAAGGGCAGTTTAAATCTTGTTTGGGGCAGCGAGAATTACATTTCCACCATGGCAATGTCTTCCTGTTTCCATTCCGAGCCTTTGCATTGAATCCTGCAATCAGATAAAGTTAGATTTTACATTGTGAGCCTTAAAAGGGTTTGCATAAAGCAGACATGAAGCATGATCCTCTTCATCCCAACCAGGACAGTCTTCAATGCCATCACAGAGCTGGAGTACATCTGCCTCGTCACACCCTATAGCTGTAGAGTCGGTAAGAGAATCATGCAGAGAATCCACTCTAATACTGTCTCTATATTATACTACTTTCATTTGGATCTAAAGCAATGTTTTTATGCAAGCCTGTTTAGGGAGTTTGTTTTGTTTTGTACTGTAAAACAATATTTTAAATGCACACAGTAATATGTTAGATATTATTTGAACATTTGTTTTCTTTATTATAATGAACATTATAATAATATGCATTGATGTATAATATGCAATAAAATATTTTTCACATATTAAACATCTTATTTTAATGTAATTGCTGGCCAGTACCCTGGCTTATACACTGTTGAACATCTCTTTTTTTTTTTTTTTTTTTTAGAGCCAGCTTTGATGAACATTTTTGAGCATATGCCCTGTGCTACAGATGCAGTCCATTGTAGTGCATTTGTGTGCCACAGACACAACTACTGTCCAAGAATGCATGTGCGCAGAGCCAGGTGCTTACACCTCACCACACCTCAAATTCAATCAGATTCAAAAACTCCAAACTGCTGTGTTGTAAATTAGTAATATCACACAAACATGGTTTATATTAGCATTCTTGATTACACTATATTAATTGACCTTATTTGTTTAATATTACTCACAGATACTGCAAGTGTAGTGAACTGTCATAAACAGTTTACATGAGTATAATAAAAGACATTTTCCTTAAATACTTCCATGTTTTTCAGTTTGTGTGACAAATGCTATTTTTTTTTTTTACTTATTTTTGGAAAAAGAGAGAATCAGAACAGATTTTTCAATGCTAGTTTAGTCAGATTGTGTTTACTGTCATGTGATGTCATGTAATGCGATGTGATGTGATGCAGGGTAGAAGATATTGTCGACCTCAAATACTTAAAGCAGATGAAGACTCTGAGTGATTGTTGGCCTGAGCCGGATACTCTGGCCGAAAAGATCGAGGCTGAGGATGAGATGAATCATGTGGCCGTGTTTGAGGTTAGTCTCTCCTTCCAAGAGTACAAGGGGAGTTCAAGTCAAACGTGCTGATAGAAAAAAAAGCCAAATGTGATGATAGACAACTGGGTCAGAGCAACTCCAAAACTGTAGCTCTTCTGGGATGTTCCCAGGCTGCAGTGGTCAGGACATACCAAAAGTGATCCAAGGAAGCAAAACCAGTGAACTGGAGACAGGGTCATGAGTGGCCAAGGCTCACTGTGTAGTCTGATTCAATAGAAGAACTAATGTAGTTCAAATAAAGGTAAAGGTTAATGCTGGTTCCAAAGGGGACCTACTTAATTATGGAGGTGGTCATAATGTTATGGCTGATCAGTCTATCTATCTATCTATCTATCTATCTATCTATCTATCTATCTATCTATCTACAGTGGTGTGAAAAAGTGTTTGCCCCCTTACTGATTTCTTATTATTTTGCATGTTTGTCACACTTTAATGTTTCAGATCATCAAACAAATTTAAATACTAGTCAAATATAACACAAGTAAACACATTATGCAGTTTTGAAATGAAGGTTTTTATAATTAATGGAAAAAAAAATCCCAAACTGCATAGCCCTTTGTGAAAAAGTGTTTGACCTGAATCCAACTGAGATGCTGTGGCATGACCTTAAAGAGTGGTTGATGCTCGAAAACCTTGCAATGTGGCTGAATTACAACAAATCTGAAAAGATGAGAGGGACAAAATTCCTCCACAGTGCTGTAACAGACTCATTGCAAATTATCGAAAACGCTTGATTGCATTTGTTGCTGCTAACAGTGGCCCAACCAGTTATTAGGTTTAGGGGGCAAACACTTTTTCACACAGGCCTATGTAGTTTGGGATTTTGTAAAACATTTAAAAACTGTATGATGTGTTTACTTGTGTTATCTTTGACTAATATTTGAATTTGTTTGATGATCTGAAACAAGTGTGACAAACATGCAAAAAAAAAATCAGAAATCAGTAAGGGGGCAAACATTTTTTCACACCACTGTGCTGTAGATAATGCTGTTACTATGTTTGTACATACAGTAGATACGCCATACAGTATTTATGTTTTTAAGAAAGAAAGGTGCATTCCTTATATGCTTGGGAAATTATGTCTAATTTGATACTGTTTACAAGTTTGAACATGTCTATATGTTTACAATTTAATTCACGATGAATGGAATATAATAGATCTCACGTTGCCGTACTGCCAACTGTGACTTGTGCGTCTCGTTATGCCCCTACTTAAAAACTGATTCATTTTATTTTTCTAAGTTGTCATAGATTATGTGGATCATCCTGCCTTATGAGCTGTTCCTGTACAAATTCAAATTCAAGGTTTATTTGTCACATTCAAATGTTTTAACAACCGCCTTTGAAAATAGAGTATTTAAACTCATATTTAAGAATATGAAATATGATATGAATAATAAAAGAAAAAAATAGAGTATGAAAAGAAAATATTCAAATAATGAAATTATTTTCATTTATTTTCATTTCAAAGAAATAAAAATATAATAATAAAAAAATTACAGTATAGAAAAAACATTTGACTGTAAAATTCACATTTTGTACAAGTACAAATAATAAAAAGAAAATAGAATTGAGATGGAATTGAAATTGGTTGTCCAGTCATGAGCATAGCAGCATAACAGTGTGCACTGTATGTGCAAATGAGCAAATGAGTTAAATGTGCCAATGTGCATTGCTGCATCCTGTGTGGTGTCGTGATTGAGAGACCGTATCGCCTGCGGGAAGAAGCTCCTTCTTAGTCCCTCTGTGTTGGCCTTTAGGGAGCGGAAGCACTTTCCTGTCCGCAACGGAGAGAACCGTCCATTCTTGGGGTGGCTGAGGTCCAGCACCGCTTGTTGTAGATTGAGTGCAGATCAGGGAACTCGGTACAGATGATACGTTCAGCTGATCGCACCACCCTATGTAGAGCTCGTCTGTCCTTCATGGTGCTGTTCCTGAACCGGGTTGTGATGTTTCCCGTCAGGATGCTCTCTATAGTGCAGGAGTAAAAGTTCCTGAGCACCTTGGAGGGCAGTCGAAAGTCTCTCAAGGGTCTGAAACATAGTCTGGTAGAGACGCTGCTGGGCCTTGTTGATGTGACAGGACAAACAATAACATAATACAATGTGCTTCGTATTCTTTTTTTGATTTTTTATTATTACTTCAAATGTAATGTATGCAGGCAGGGTGCAATTAGACATTCCTTGCATGGATGTCTATGGATCTAAACCCCTTGCTGGAGGTTTGAATTGCATAGCAGTGTGAGGCTACAGATGCTTTTGCTTAAATGTAGATGAGTTTGTGTGAGTGTATGTGTGTGTGTGTATGTGTGTGTCTGTATGTGTGTGTGTGTGTGTATTTGTGTGTGTGTGTGAATATGTTTATGGGGTGGAGGGTCGGGGAGGGGGATGGCGGCTGGGGGCGCTCTTCCCTTAGGAACACCATAATGTCCCCCTCCTTTCATACTGACATGTGTTCCGAGCAGCATATGGCAGATGAGAGCGAACGGCCAGCCAAGACATGCTCACACTCAGCACGTTGAGGCCAGACATCTGTAGCATTTCTACAGTTTTCTATTTGTATGTTCTCTCTCTCTGTCTCTCTTTCTCTCTCTCTCTCCCTCTTTCTGTCTCTCTCTCTCTGCACACAACAATCTGCTCCACATCACCTAGCACTGTTATGAAAGTGACACTCCAGAGAATGTCATAAATTATTCACAGGGCTTTTTGTTGTTTTTCCACACTATGGCTTTTTAAATATTTTATTCCAGTCCAACCTCACCCCCCAAACCCCCCGAGAAGGGGATCAGTGTTAAAAGTAAATAAAAACGCAAAAAGAAAACTTTACATTTAAGTGAAAGAGGAATTTATCTCTATTAATTTTTTATATATATATAAATGTCTAAATAAATCAAGAAGTAAAGGAAAGAAAAGAAATTTAAAAAACATGGGACATAAAAGAATAAAAGTACACCTTCTGTGTGTGTATGTGTGTGTGTGTGTGTGTGTGTGTGTGTTCATTCAGAATGGCGGCCTTGCTGTTGGCTTCATCATTGTCTCTGGTATCGTCAATCTGCTACTGCTGAACACGGAATACGAGCTCAGGCCCTTTGATGGACTAAAAAAGAAGAACGCAGAGAAGCAAAGTGAGGATCTGGACCAATCACAGCAGACCAAGTCCACAGATGACGTCAGTGATCCTGAGAAACCCAACACACAGTCTGAGGTCAAGGAGGTGAGTCATGCTGGAGTCACAGCTCAGCCGAGATGGTTACCGGCTCAAGATTCAGCCAGCACTTCATTATTAAATGACACTATCGGTTAATTTTATCACTGATGATCTTACAGAACTCAGTACACTGAATACATACCAGGGTTACTTTATTGTCAAGCTGCAGCTGCTCCTTAAGCAAGATCCTTAAACCCTAAAATGATGCAGATACACACACAAGGGGTCCGTGCTCAGTCCGTATACATTCCTTTGTCAGAAGAAACATCAGAATAAAGTGTGCAAACACCCATTCCTATACACGCAACTTCAAAACACTTCTAGTTTAATTCACTGCCATTTTCATGTGTCTTTAAATCAGAACGAACCTATCGAAGCTCACACAGAAGACAGCAGAGAAGACATCACCGCTTCAGTAGAAGAAAATAATGCTTTTTTGATCCAAATAAAAATTGATAAAATGTTTGAAACGAGGTAAGTTCAACCCAATACTTATTAATCCAGCAAATTAAGTTGTGATAAGTAAAATTTAATGTTAACTGTTGAAGCTGTTGCCTTGGTGTGTTTGGTTTTGAAGGTTTCGAATATGATATTACATCATGACGAAGCCGTGTACACTTTTTACATTCCCAAAACTTTATCACATTGTACCACATTGCTGTTGAGTTTGTGATTCAGAGCGGTCAGAAGATATTGGCACGGCTTTGACTGAAATGTGCAAGTTCAAATATGTAGTAATTTTTATAGTAACAACAAATTCATAGGGATTTAATGTATATAGCAGATGGTCACCATAATAATATAAGTCAAATAATAACATCAAATTTAGTTTTTTATGTGAGTAGATATGCCAAAGTTTTCTGTAAAATATGTTTGTTTTGCCTTTTCATAAGGAATCTGCAATGTCAGTACTTTGCAACAGTCAGAGGTAAAACTGAAACTAAAGTGTCCAACATGAGAAATGTTCCAACGTATCAGTAAACACAACAATCTGCATCACTTTTCTTATTAGTTCTTGATAATTTAGGGATTTAGCCAAGAGACGATAGTTATCACTGTAATGAGTGACAACGAAATCTAATTTGGTCAAATACACCCATAAAAGATATAAGTATTATGAATTTTTCTATAATGAATAATAAATGTTAATTGCCGTGGTAGGAGAAAAGAGGAATTAAAATTTTGTATTGTAGAACTTTCTGTTATGAGAACAACACACCCCATTGGGCATCATTATGCCGATTCATTATGACTTTTTATTTTCCCATAAGGACGATTTATGTTTTACTTTTAACTTTATGCCTCTATAAAGTATTTGTCAACAATTATGATGTAAAGTGAAGGAAAGAGGCAACAACTAAAATCAGAATTTTGGTTCAAATGTATAAGTAGTCCAATTTTGGAATCTTTATTCTGTCTAGTTACCAAGAGGAGCAATATGACCCGAACATCATCAACAGAATAAGCAAGCCAAGCACATAAAAGTTAATGCTGGAAAAAGGAAAGAAATTTAGTATTACTGCAAAATAAAGTAGGCCACTGTGACCTGAGCAGAGCATAAGGAGTGGCGAGTTTTACCCCCGTAGGTGTAGTGTAGTGATTATGGATGAAACTTTCCTTCCTTTGGCGCCGCTCCATTGGCTTTTGCTTAAGATCTGTTATGGTGTAAATGGGTGGGGTGGTGGGGTGTTGGGGGGCCAGGAGTCTGATTGCTCGTTGGCTCCTGCTGGCTTTCAGCTTTCTGCCGCTTTACTCCCCAGCTGTTGCAGAATATGGAGTCCGCTTGCTCCCCACTGAGAGTGAGCATGTAATTAATGAGCCGAATGCTTAAAGTGACAGCGTGGCGAGAGGAGAGGGGTTGAGCTCACAGATTGGCTGGCCATGGACGCCGTAGTTAGCGTCCAACATGGCAAATTTTCACTCTTCTCTCAACAAAGAGACGCTACGCAATACAACTTTCCAGTCTTTTTTTTTTTTTTCTCCTCATGCTTTTTATTATTAATTCCCTCACAGGGCCATGGATTGCCTGCCTTATGTTTTTCAACTTTTCCCAGTGAGTACACGCTTCACTGCAATAAAACATGTTCCTACTTCGTGTAAAAGATGGAGTTGATCAGCCAAGATTATTTGGGGATTTTTGTGATAAAAAGTGCAACAGCACCATCAATTTTCATAAAAAAATAAAATGCACAGTAGCATCAAGGAGCAGCATTAGGACTGAATTATTTTTGTCCCAGGCTGTAGATTGATACAAATCTGATGAATCATATTTAAAAAAAGAAAAGAAAAAAGAAAAGAAAAAAAATCAAGGCTGATTTTTCAACCCTCTGCACTTACACGGGTCTGTAACTAAGAAGATGTAGATGAAATACAGGTGTGGATGTAATGAATCCCACAAATTACACAAAGAAACACGTACACACACACACATATACACACACACACACACACTAGCTAAACTAACAGAGGCAGCACAAATTGTTGCTCTTGTTATTTCTATTGTGTAAATAATATAATATTAAAAACAGCAACAATTATTTATTTAAAAGTCACTGTGAATAAAAAATGTTTCATGCTCGTTAAAGGTAAATTATGTATGTGGCTCCTACAGCTGTTTTATGAGATGTTTCTCTTTGCTCTCCCCCCCTTGGGGAAATCAGGATCGGGATTTCTGCATCATTTTGGTGCACACGCTGGAACCGGATTCCCCTATACTCCAGACCTTCGCCAGAGCCATTCCACGCAACTGCAGACACTGTGATCTTTACATCCTCCACCGCTCAGGCCTCCTCAAGTAAACCTCTACAATTATTATTACATCATGTGTAGTTAAAGTTAATGAACAATTAATTCACATGTATATTAATGTAGAACACACAGTATACACTAACAGTGCTTGGCCAAAAGCTATATACATTTCTATGTCTTTACGTTTACATACAGGTGAGTATTTTGTATTGCATTACAAACAGTTATAAAGGACCCAAACGGAGCCATAACACACTTTCTGCTCAAGGAAGAAATATATAATTTAAAATACCTGCATCAAGCAAAGAAAACATCTAAGTGGATTTCCAGTGTAATGACCAGAATTGAGTGAAGAAACATTGAACACATTTTTAAAATCTGGAAGGATAGCGCTGAACCGTCAATCTCATGGGTAGACAAAAATCATGAATGACCCTGATAGGAAATCGCTTAACACATGAGGAAGTTACATTTTTTAAAAATCTACAGTAAAAATTTGAATGATGTTTAATACTAAAAGTAAGAGCATTTCCACACCCATATTGTAACGAGGACACACAGGATTAGCACTTTCAGCTGTATGGCCATAAGAAAATCACTTGTTGGTGACACCAATAAAAGAAAAAAAAGGCTCGGGAGCATAAAGATTGGACTTTGGAGCAATAGAAAAAGCTCATGTGGTGTGATAAGTCCAGATTGACCCTACCTCAGAGCGCACCCATCATGCATACGGCTCACTGTACAAGTCTCTGGAGACAGTGTTATGATCTGGGGTTGCTTCAGTTGCTCACATTTAAATTGGCCACCACATTGTGCGCTATGATATATGAGCATGTGCCACTTTTTTTTTGGCCAGGCAGCGCAAAATGAAATGTAAATACACAATTAATAAAATTGACGTATTTTTGTTATTTTGATAGGACACTAGAAGTGCGTGTTGCTGTTCCTGAAGATAAATCTGCAATTCAGGGACTGGTTCCTCAGCATGAAACCCTGATGGAGGATCTGGATCTGTTCTTCAACCAACACTCAGTCAGTCTTGACTCACATGTGCAGACATTATAAAAATGAGATATACTCTACAGGACAGTGCAACACAATAACAATAACTATGAACACTTTTTTTTCCGTTCACAGGACGTTCAGGCATTTGTAGCACAGGCTAAAGGCCAGGTAGTCGGTGTGTTGGTCATTAAAAATGAGCAGGTAAGTATTTTGATGTTATTAGTTTGGTCAATAGATTTAACCATTAAAACGGTCAATTTTGTGTCTTAGGGACATAGAGGAAGGGGTAGCTCAGTGGTTAATGTGTTGGACTACTGATCAGAAGGTCTTAGGTTTAAACCCCACCACCACAATGTTTGCCCTGTTGTGCCCTTGAGCAAGACCCCTTAACCCTCAACCCTGGTGTATAATGATTTAAAAATGCTCGTCGCTCTGGATGGGGGCGTCTGCCAAATTCCATAAATGTAAATAGAAATTTTACAGTGCATTGATGGGTGGGCAGCATTTTGCAAAATTGCAAATACAGCTGTAGCTTTAAACTTCAACAGTTTAAAACAAAAGTGCTTTTTCACTCCCAAGTGGCACAATTAAAATTGTTTTTCTTAGATTGCAAATTCTGTTCAGCCATCCATGAGATGAGAACAAAGTTGTCCTTGTACTTGGGATTTTTAGGGATAGCATGCTCTCTCTGTCTGTCCTGCTGTGTGTTTTATGCAGCTGATATAAAATCTGTAAACAATGTTAGATTAGAATGTGTTATTAATTTCTTACATAGAAACCTATAGACAGGTTTATACCAGCTCATAATTTTTTTTTTTTTACTTAGGACAAGGTGCCCTGTAAAGGCTCTCACCATCTTCTCTTATTCCCTCTTTCTCTCAGGACATGGAGTACATTCGAGCCAACTATGACATTGAGAACTTTGTGTACTTCAGTCAGCACCAACGTGAAGAACATGGCCGGCTGTGCCAATTTGCCCTAAACCCCATTTTCCAGCATTATGCCAAGCATTTCCTGAAGGAGGCACTGCGTCTTTCTCATAAATCCTGCCTGTACTACCGCATTTACCCATCTTACCAGAGTGACAAGGTTGGGCTCATGCTATTTTTCTTAAGCTCTCCATCTCTCTAGTCCTCTTTCTCTTTTACCCACTTTGTTAGTGTTGTTAGCTCTGATCTCCTTAAATATAATCCTGAGTTATAGAGCTTTTCACATTCACCAATCAGTCTAGATACACATGAGCCAGATTGAATGATGATGAAGTGTAAACAGAATTCTACTAAACTAACAGGGAGAAAGGCAGAAAGAGAAAAGGGATAAGAGTGTGGCAGCCCCTAGTGATACAGTATTCAGTAGGACATAAATCCTTTTACCTGGAATTCTCTTAAAGATAATTTTCTGAAATTTTCTGCCATCACTATTTCACTATGCCTAAGCTATTCTTTCACTGGCAGCGGGGTGCTTTTTGCTTTCCACTGTTTGTGCAGAATGACAGTGCCCACTCCCTGATAGCAGTGCTGAATTGTACGGTGCCAGTGCATCCACGACGCCAGATTATCTACCCATTGGAGGATTTGGGCATCAACGCACCTTCCACTGTCATCACCACTGAGCAGGTCAGAAACAGACATGACACAGTCACAAAATATTATAACAGTCAGGACACTGACAGGGATATAGATATATACACACTATATGTACCTGTCAAGTGTTTGAACACACCTTCTTATTCAATGTTTTTTTTCTTAATTGTATATTAATACTGAAGACATTGAGATTGAATTGTGTATATATATATATATATATATATATATATACAGTACAGGACACACCTTCACTCGTTCAATGTGTTTTTTTATTTTCATGACCATTTACATTGGTAGATTCTCACTGAAGGCATCAAAACTATGAATGAACACACGTGGAGTTTT
>JAQMYJ010000020.1:13198423-13215047 GCA_030014305.1 Clarias laeviceps
TATATATATACAGTACAATATGCAGTGAAATGCTTATACGACCGCCTGTAACCTTAAAAAAGATTATTAATAGGAAATAAATATGGAATAAAATAAGAAATAAAATATAGAAAAACTTTAGCTAAGGAATATATAGCTATAGTGGATAAAACAAAATATAAAATATAAGAAAAATCTAGCTGGACTCATTTTATGTGTCCCTCCCCCTTTACATTTTTTTCCCAACTCTTGAAGCATTGCATTTGTTTGTTTTCATAACTGAATTTCTAAAAAAAAAAAAATAAATAAATTTTGTGTGGAAAATGAAATCAAAATTAAATAGAAATGTCCAGGGAGTGTGCAAATATGCATGAATGTGTTTATATACAATGAGCAAAAATGAAATAGAAATAGGTGCAAATGTGCATGAATATGCAGATGTGCAATGTCTATAAGTGTCCATAATGTCCATGAATGTCCAGAATGAGTGCAAAGATGAACTCTAGCTAATCTAAAGCTATCCAACACAAATCGTACTTGTATTAATTTTGTATTTCAGCCTTTATTCATCACATGCATATTACTGCACACTGAAATTCTTTATTCTTCACATATCCCAGCTTTGTTAGTAGGCTGGGGTCAGAGCGCAGGGTCAGCCATTTTTATGGTGCCCCTGCAGTAGACAGGGTAAAGGGCCTTTCTCAAGGGCCCAACAGCAGCAACCTAGCAGAGCTGGGGGTCAAACCACCACCCTTTTGATCAGTAACTTACTTACAAGAACATTAACACACTGAGCCACCACTGCCCTGCAATAATAAAGGATAATAAAGGAAATATGTTTATATTCATTTAGAACTAGCACAAACATATGACAAAAGTTACATGTCATTTGAATTTTACTTTGATACTGCAGTTTGCTTAAAGGAATTATGTAAACCCCGCACCCTTAAAATGTTAGGCACCTTTAGTTTGAACAGGAGTTATAAGGCCAATGTAGATTTTTAGAACATTTATAGCTGCCAGTTGAGAATATATATTGATATTACTCTGCATTGGCAGACTCAGATCTTACAACATTAGAGTCTGCGTTTCAGGTAGTTAGGAATGCACTCTGAACAGTGCAGAATTGGAGACTATAGGCTTTCCTTATCTAGTAGCAAAATAAACATCACAGGTCTTTCGCAAAAGTAAAGATCCAAGCTTTAGAAACAAATATATATATATACTTTTTTGTATATATATTTTTTTCCAACATAACTTCCAAAGTACAGTTATATAAGATCTTGAGTGCAGGTTAGGCCAGGTGTGATATCCCTGCATGTATGTGTGTGAATGCAATGACACGGTGCATTAGCAGCTCCGAAACAAGGTGCCACTGCTCTTCTACACTCTATCTCCATTAGAAAGCTCCATTTGGTAGCGCAGCAACCGTGGTGTCCAGGCAGCGGCCCGAGATAAGAGCACGCCTGCTGGCTTAGTGTTCAGTAAAGCCCCGCGTCCCACACGCACATGGATTAATCAGGTTTAAAACACCTGTTCACTTTCTTTGTCAACAGCAGATCATGTTACGGTTTGCCATTATGCCGCACGCTGCTCCTGCATGTCCATGAGAAGATGAAGGGCAGCTTGTTACACCTGCTCTTTTCTGTACCTGCAGAACACGTATAGTTCGATGTCATTCAGGTTAAGTCAAGATGAGTGACCTTTAAGGGATTTTAAGTTTACCCATGCAGTAGATAATCCAATATCCAACCAGCACATTTGGAAAGAGTACAGAAAGGCTAATTTTATTATAGCCATTACCACCCTGAAGTGGATTACTCTGATTTTCTAGGGCTTAATTCCTCTTACACCACAGGAGTTTTACATTGATAACAATTTTTTATTTATTAAAAAATGCTTCATCCCACATTTTAACCATTTGTAGTTATAGCAGAGATAAACTGCTGTTCCTTCATCAACTTATTTTTTCCCTCTGTCTTCAAACTAAAAAGGCAGTAATGAAGATAATAATGATTACAATAATGATAACAAACAACAACAACAATTACAGTATTCTTAATAATAATAATAATAATAATAATAATAATGTAGCTTCTCCTGGATTTCTCCCGTCTATCTGTCCTGAAGCATCTTCTGTGGTTGAAGTTTTTATTAAGTATTTTAAAATGCTAACACTGGAGATTACTTACATAAATGCTAAATTGATTCCTACTAACAGAAGACTTTACATTAACTGTCATGTTTTTCTATGTTAAATAAGAACACATTTTACGTTTTAACACGTAAAGACGTTAATTTGATTGATCAGGTGGTGTGTATTGTAGCTATATAACCACATGGTTCGGACAGTCGTTCCACTTGTTGCATGAACAATACGATCAATGATGTATTTTTTAAAAATAAACAGTAATTTCCCCCTCTATAGTAGTGGCCAAAATTATTAAGACAAAAGTGAAATTCAATTGTTAATGATTTTCCAAATGTTTTAGATAATTGTTATTTTAGACAATGGAATTTCCATACAAGAATCAATATTTAGTATGAAGTCCTTTATTCTTTAAAACCTGCTGGATCTGACTGGGCACAGAGTCAAAAAGATGTCTGCAGTGCTCTGGTGTCTCTAGTTCAGTCCATGTTTGCTGGATTGCCTTCTAAAAATCATGTACAAAATCTGTTTTCTTTACTGCTACTGCCTTCTTCACCATTGTCCAACAGTTTTATATTTGGTCTGGAGATGAGCCAGGCTGTGGCTCCAGATGGTGAATGCTATTGTCACAGTTTTTCATTAGTTTTTCAATTAAATTAGCACAAATCTTCAGCCAGAATCCGGGCTAGAACTAATTTGTGTTCTTCTTGTTTTGTGAACTAGGAGAACTATAATAATTGTCTTACATTGTCTTAATACTTTTGGCCATCACTGTATACATTATGACTAAACATCAAAAAAATGTCTTCAATAAATTAAACTTTTTTTTTTTTTACAAAAAATGTCAAAGATGAAAATATTAATGTAGTGTATAATGTATAATGTAGACAAAGAGCCTATTTGCAATGTTGAAATTCTTAGCAGATGACCAGGAATTTAATTTTGGAGCGAAACTAACCTTGAAGATATTGTTTTTTCAATTAAGATTCTGGCTTTTAGGCTCTACAAGTCACTTCATTTAGGTCTTTCCAAAAGCCCTCAAAACTCAGCCATTGATTATGGGATTTTGGATTAAGAGGGTCAAATAGTGACGAGTGTGCAATCAGTCATGTTGCTGTATGTTGTGATGATAAATTGTGTCATCTCTTTTAAGTACTTTTCTCTCTTCTTTGCCCACATGCTCAATCAGACAAGGTGCACTACAGAAGCAATCCACCAAATTATCCCTGCCCAAGGACCAATTAGGGCTGGAGATTAGGGATGGAAATGATTGGGAGGGGGTGATGGTTTGAATTGTTTCAAATGCCACTGTCATATTCTACATGTTAAATCTTTTGAAAGTGTTGCACTATGTTACAAGAGACTAGTCTACATTAGGAAAGCATAACAATTTTTTGCTTTAGAGTGGACCTTTGAAACATTAGGGAATTTCAATATATTATATTTGACAGCTTCTTACTTTTTTTGGTGTGTGAGTGCTTTGTGAAATGCACGGTATGAACTGGTCCATTCCATTAGACTGTTATTATCATTAGGGACTGGCAGACTCTTACAAAACGTGTGCGGGTAATCAGTATAGCTTTTAAGAATGCAGTAATTGCCGTTAGCCTGAATTTGTCGGTTAAGTGAAAGATGGTCCGTTGCGGCAATTTAGCTGGCCTTGTTATGCATATGTGCCTTAATAGAGCTGTTACACACGAAGGCTGTTTCTTACTCCCGTCTGTCTTCCCTAGATCCCCTACGCACTGAATCACATTAACCGGAAGCTCACGATGGAATCCAAAGTTAACATCAACGCCAAGATTGTGGTGGTAGGAGCTTCAGACACCGGCTTGGCCTTTCTGGAAACGCTTGCATTTTGGTAAGGATGACACATAATGAATCAGACAAAAGCATGTTTGATGTCTTTTAATTTTGTACTTCAACAACAAGTATTAAGGGAGGTTTATACTGTATCATCAGTTCAACATCACACAGAGCTCCAGAAATTGCTTTGAGGAAAGTCTGTGATGTATGTTGCTAAAACTTTATTTGATAGCAACGCTAACCTCATTGCTCAAGACACCAAACATCATAAATTGAAATCGAGCATATATTTTCTCTCTCTCTCTTTCTCTCTCTTTTTTTGGCTTTGTATTTTGCCTGAACTGTCACTTTAAGCAGACGTCCCACTTCAATCAAAAGCAACAAATAATGATAAAGCCCTCAAGAGCATTCATTATTTTCATCAGAAAGACTAACAGCAAGGTTTTTGTTTTGTGAGAGGAGAGAAAACAGCATAGCATGTCATCTTTGGGGTGATTATAATTAGTGGAAGTGACTCCAGGGATTTGGGACAGACACTGATTGCCTGAAATATGAGCTTAGAGGCTTATAAGCTAATACTCATCCCAACATGGCTTTTTCACCGAGGCAATTAGTGCCTCTGTCATGCCCTATAAGATTGAGTTGTATTTGTACTTCAAAGCCCGTGATTGTATGCACAAAGCCTGTGATTAATTTTTTTTCATAGCTTCGACTGTTCATATTGCACAGCAGTGACAATGTATGCTGTTTATTGTCTGCGGAAAGATTCCAATCTAGGGAATTTTTTACAAGAGAGTCATATAAATGCCTCATGTTTGCACACAACGTTCAACCAAACAAAAGGTGCATTTTAGAGCCGTTATCATTTCCCCAAAAGCAGATAACTACCTGGCAACCAGAGGTCAGCTTGAATGTGCATGTCTGTCTATGTGTATGTGTGCACATGTGTATGTGTGTGTGTTCATGTTAACTCTTGCGGCATTGGCAGGCTCAGTGGGCATGCAGCTGCTCGAGGTTGGCAGCTTTTGCACAGACGCTAGCCCTTTAATTAGCTGCTCTACTGTTCTCCTGTCAGGCGATCGGTGTTTGCTGTCACTAATGACTTGACTAATGAGGCAGTTAGTGTCCACTAAAAGTGATGGTGGCTCGGGACGTATAAGCATGGAAGCAGGCTGAGCTCTTATCTCCTAAACCCAAAGATCCCTCCCCCACAGTCCCCCTCGTCCCCTCTTCTCCATCAGTCACTGGGAAGGGGTCATGAGCAGTAGCAGCAGGAACAGATAAAGATTCATGGGTTCCCCCGCTTGTCCTCAGAGCCCCGGAGGTCTGAGCTCGGCCACAATGGTGGCCTGTGTGTCACTGATAAGATGGAAAAAAGCCACAGGATGGCATTATGCTGAGGAGTGGTGACTATAATGCTGCTGCCATTCAGTTTTACAGCCAGAGACTAAAACAGCAAAGCCATTGGAGAAGTATTAAAACATTAATATGAGAAAAAAAAAAAGAGTATCGATTAAGGTTTTCAGCCATCCAAGAATGTTGAGGTTGATGGAAAATTTGTTACTTTTTTTTTGGTTTTGTTTTTCGTTAATACTTACTACTGTAAAGTCCTTGCATTTCCATTAACCACCTGTTGTCTGTATCGACTGGAACTTATCTTGCGCTTACTGTTATTTGTACGTGGCTTTGCTAAATATGAGCTTGGTCTTAACCCAGCATTTATTTTCTTAAGGATGCATATACGAAGCTAGTTTGTTGAATTAGCTCGACTGATGTTTCCAGTATTGATCATGACATAGTCTTGCTCCTGTTTCTGGACTCCCTATAGTAGAGTAGTTCTACTGCTCGGGTGTCCAGTCTTTTTCCCAATGGACTGGTGTGGATGCAAAGTTTCATTCTAACCAAGCAGGAGTTATACCTGATGGTCCATTTTAATTCAAGAACAGCTATCCTAAGAGGTGGAATCAGGTGTGGGTCCTGCATGATTGGAATAAAGACCAGCGGCCAGACCAGCCCTCTGCAAAAAAAGATTGAACACCTCAATTTACTAAAAAGAAAGATAATGCTGATCTATTTAAAATAAGCGAGACTTAGAAATAAGACTGAGATAAAGTTTTAGTAATAGAGGACACAGAGTAATCTGTGCATTTATGCTGCACTCAGTAAATTACATGCTAATAAAATAGGATTCACTTACGTCAAATATATAATCCAGAAGCAACTAATCTGATTTTTTTTTTCAGTTACCCTTCACTGATTACATGTACTTTTGTAATTAGATTATGTAAACCAGATTGCATGTAGTACATAGCAATCAAACATAGCTGGTACATTAACAACTAAGTCTGTTTCTTCACTCACTCACTCACTCATCTTCTATACCGCGTTATCCTGTATTCAGGGTCGCAGGGGGCCTTGAGCCTATCCCAGGAGGCTTAGGGCAAAAGGCGGGATATACCCTGGACAGGGTGCCAATCCATCGCAGGGCACACACACATACACACACTCACACACTACGGGTAATTTGGGAATGCCAATTAACCTAACCTACATGTCTTTGGACTGTGGGAGAAAACCAGAGTACCCGGAGGAAACCCACCAAGCACGGGGAGAACATGCAAACTTCATGCACACAGAGACGGGAATCGAGTCTGGCCAGGAATTGAACCCGGACCCTGGAGGTGCAAGGCGACAACGCTAACCACTACACCACCGTGCTGCCCTCTGTTTCTTCAATGTTCATTAATTACAACAACAAAAAAATAAATTATAAAAATCCAAGATTCTACTTCCAGTTCAATTACCACCACCATGAGACAAGTTACTGATCACATTGGCATCATTATTTCTTTCCATCATTACATCATCACTGTACTTAATGACCCTCATTTCAGTTTACACTCATATACACTTACTCATCGCCTATACCACTTTATCCTGTATACAGGGGGCCTGGAGCCTATCCCAGGTGACTTAGGGCACAAGGCGGGGTACAACAATCCATCACAGGGCACACACACATTCACACACTACGGGAAATTTGGGAACACCATGTAACCTAATCTGCAAGGTTTTGGACTGAGGGAGGAAACCGGAGTACCCGGCGGAAACCCACCAAGCACAGGGAGAACATACTAACTCCATGAACACAGACCAGAGGTGGGAATCGAACCCAGACTCTGGAGGCGACAGTGCTAACCACTAAGCCACCATGCCACCACACTCATATACACTATGCTTTTGTAAAACATGAGCTATTGCGACTTCTTGAGCAGATCAACTGTTGATGCATTACTGTAAATGATTTACATGAAGGCGATTCATTGAGAAAAGGAAGCACATTCAGACTTTTATAGATTTTTTTTGGACTTTATTCACCATTGCTGGTCTGATGTTTAAGATGACAACAAAACATGGAAATAAAAAAAAAAAAATGAAAACAATATTTAAAGATGATAAAACAGTTTAAAACAGACATCTCATCTGTTTATCTTATCTGTTTGATGTTTAGTAATAGGAAATTGTTGTCATTGTTCATTTATGGTGATTGGTTCAGTTATGAAGTTAAATATTTCTAATCAAAACCATTCAGGTACCTTTAGTCTTAGACTAGGGACAAATGTAAAAAGTGCAACTTCACTATAGGGTTGCCAAAGTTCCTGTAGCTTTTTCAGGCAAACAAAATCAGTTTTTGTGGTGCACATCTTGTGTTTTCTAGTGAGCAGACATAACGTGTGGGTGTTATTATCCAGAAGATAAAGAAAACATACCAGACAGTAAACAGATATGTTTAACATTGCGTTTGGGTTTATTAATACTTTGAAGCACCAAGTACAAAGCTTTGTACTGACCAAGATCAAACATCAAAATGGTATGATGTATTGCCAGACACAATAACTGTATGTTTTGGACATTGCCCCATACATCAAATAACACTATAGTCCTGGTGTGCTGTCTTCCTGTCCGTCCCAATCGCTCAGAAAGGCTCTAATCCAGAGCAGAGGTCTGAGAGCAATGTGTTCCCGTGTCCAGCATTTGTGTCTCAGATCAGTAGTGATGATCTCCAGGCCTGCAGAGCCACACACACACACTCACACACACACACACATTGCGATAATGTCACTCTTGCACACACACAACAGGCCATTTACATGACAAGGGACCTTTTTACACTCCTGAGGGTAAACGCGGCCCCAGGGAGGGGGACTAAACACGCAGTGGAGGGTAAAAAAGGAGAGAAAACAAAAGAAAGGCTTTTACCGTGATGCTTGGAGAAGAAAGCACTTTAATGTATGCCAATGCAGCAAGGGAAATAGAGGGATGTCAGTAGTGGACTGCATCTGCCCCCTCCAGTGTTCACAGAATAACCCCACACACCCCACAGCCTTTTGTTCCACCTCTAATGGTGTGCGGTTATTACTCCTGTCCTCACGCTTTCAGTGGCATTCTTCATGCAGAAAAAAAAAAAGAAACAGAGAAAGGCTGATTATCGTAAATGGGCAAAATCCACTTTACAAATACATCTTCATTTTGGAGGCATCTATATGAAAGCATTATATTCAACAAAGCCCAGTACAGGGTCAGGCCTTCTTTTTATTATTTCATAGTGAAAACAGATGGTATTTTTC
Source organism: Clarias laeviceps (assembly GCA_030014305.1). Classification (NCBI taxonomy): domain Eukaryota; kingdom Metazoa; phylum Chordata; class Actinopteri; order Siluriformes; family Clariidae; genus Clarias; species Clarias laeviceps. The sequence goes on from JAQMYJ010000020.1 coordinate 13,206,986, forward strand.
GACACAAAAATAGTTCTGTGCTCTGTTGAAAATGCAAAGAGTTAGAAAGGTAATGCTTGACATTACAGGTCACATATTCATTGTATTGGGCTGTTGTTAAGTCAGTCATTAAGAATAATTAATATGTTATCTCTTTAAATTTATATATGGTGTTATGGTGGTGCAGAAGGTAGCAATGACTCCTCCCAGCTTAGGGACTGTAAACTTTTACTTTTCCTGCTTTTGTTCATGTGAGCTTCCTCTGGGTTTTCTTGCCGAAACATACCAATACTTGTAAAAATGCATGCCCTACAATGGACTGCTGTCCAAACTAGGGTGTATTTCCACCTCACATCATGACATTGGGGCAGTGGTGGCTCAATCAGTGGGTTACTGGGTTACTGATTGGAAGGTCAGGGGTTCGAGCCCCAGCATCACCAAGCTGTTGAGCCCTTGAGCAAGGTCCTTAACCCTATCTGCTCCAGGGGGCGCTGTATCCTGGCTGACCCAGCGCTCTGACCCCAGCTCACTGTGCTGTAAGGTAGAGGTGACAAATAATTGAATAGTTATTTATTTTTGTATAGAAAAAGTGCTTACTGCAGATGATTGAATGAATTATGAATTTGTACATGAGGTATTGATAAACATTAAAATAGCCACGAGTTCAAAACCTTAATGTTTCCATGTTTCCTGTTCCCATTAACAGCCCACACCTGCAGTTCAACAACCTGACTCTCATCTCTCCTCATGGCTTATCTGACGACCTTCACGTTGACAACATTAGCTTTCTAGCTACAAGGTAAACTTATTTAGCTAGAGCAGAATTACATAAGGCAGCATGGGCAGACTAGAAAGCATATAATCAATGTTGAATTATTTAACTTTTTTTTTCTATAGATGATGTATCTAGAGGTGCTATGTTTCTCAATTCCCAGATTTTCATTCCTGCCATATTTTAGGCTGTGCTTTAAGATATTTTGTGACACAGAGGCGTAGTGATTAGTACTGTTGCCTTGCACCTCCAGGGTCCAGGTTCAGTTTCTGCCTTGGGGTCTGTGTGCATGGAGTTTGCATGTTTTCCCTGTGCTTGATGGGTTTCCGCCGGATACTGTGGTTTCTTCCCACAGTCAGAAGGCATGGAGATTAGGCTACCTTCCATTTGCAAACTGCCAGGAGTGTGTGAATGCCTGTGTGAATGTTGACCAGAGGTCCTACCACGGTAGTAATACAATCAACATTGGCCTACAGTGGTCACTATTAGCCTCCATGCTTCCTAATTGGACTATAGAGGCTCCTAGATGGATGGATGGATGGATGGATGGATGGATGGCTAGCTTTTAGATATTATGATAGATTTACCATGTTTGCCTGATGTATGAAGTTGACTATCCATGCATAAGTATAAATAAGGCTCAGTTTTGACTTCTCTGCAGTCATTGCTACAGCGAGCGGGATCATGCTCAGCTCTCGTTGTGCTCGTGGGTCAATGTGGTGAAGGGAAAAATGACAGCCATAGACAGAAGTAGGACATGTGTACAAGTCAATGAAGATCAACACATTTACTATGATCATCTCATCCTCTGCACTGGACAGCAATACCAGGTGAGATGGATAGAGAGGATGACTGTATTATAGCGACAGTCAGGTTGGCTTAATACCTCCAAGTAAATCTCCCAGTCTGGGCACTGAAAGATAACCCTATGATATTTTTACTTGTAAATACTTGTTTATGCCATATATAATCCTGTGAATGCTGTGTTTAGAGCTGATAAAATAAAATATTTGGGCTTTAATTCCAATGCAGAATTTCTGTTAGCGAAAACTTCTGTCAGAATATCATTCCTAATTCAGTCTAAATTAGGGATCAGTACATTAAGAAGGATTTATAAAAAGGATTGGATTAGTAATAACTGCACTTTGTAAAACAGCAGAGCAGGTCTGTGTTAAGCAAATAAAATATCGAATTGATAGTGGAATTATATAAAAATCCTTTTCAGATGCTTTGCCCTACTGGAGTGGACATCAGTACACAGTCATTGACCAACTTGGTGCTAGAAAAACACAGTAGCAGATATACTGGTCACATTCCCTCCAACCTGTTTACTCTGAATGACCAGCAGGACTGCACTCAGGCCTACCAATGGGTTATGGAGAACTTTGTCCAGCAGGAAGGTGAGTGTAGAATCTATGGCACTAATCCACAGCTTTTGTGTGGAGCCTAGAGTTTCTGAATCTGAAAATGTATTCTAAGATCTGTGTCACTGAAGCTGATTCAGGATCAGTGAGAATCAAATTGTGTACCTCTGTCGTACCAAGGTTCCATTACACCTACTCCTGCACCAACTGCCAGGTTGTAATGATGAGCTAATTAGTCAGAGCGAAATCTTTCATCTGTCAGATGCGAGTCAGCCTTCTTCTATTTAGGGGATGAAATTAATATCAGGAGGGCTTTAGAATTAATCTTGCTCTCTGAAGGGAGTGGGGAGAGAGCCAGTGATACAAACAATGTCTGATTAGGCCTATTATATTTACTAATTACAGGCTCCTCTAATAATCTGAGAAGTAGCACAATTATGAGTGCAAATTATGCTGTTCAAACGCAGACAATATCAGCTTGGCAGGATGGAAATTTGTATTTGTGCTGTCGGACACTGCCTTTGAATTATTTGTTCTAATTATATATCTCTATATTTATATTTAATTTCATCACAGAGCAATAAAATAGGTATAATTTTAGTGATCCATAAGTGGGGGCAAAAAAGCAATAGGATTTTTCTAGGACCATAAATGATTTAGAATATGGCTTTTTAAAAAATAGATGTACAGTAATGTGGATGGAAGCAGTATGTGTGCATAAATCAAGCTCTTATGAACATAAATTTTATGGTAAATACATAAATGAAATAGAAATTTTGCAGAAGACCTGTTTTACAAGTAGATATGATTATGTATGTTATTTCAACAGGTGCATTATTTTAGATCCTCATGATTTGCTCAGGTGATAAAAATTAATAAATAAATTAGTGTACCATGACCAACCAGAATATAATTAGCTTCTCTAACTCTCTAACAAAACAACTTAACAAAAACGATGATCCTACACAATTGAGTGATGATGGAGTCCACATAAGAGCTCAAGAACTAAAAATTTAATATGCAATAAATCACTACGTGCTTTTAAAATGCTAGTTAAAGCATGAATGTTTCTAATGCAATATTTTTTAAAGGCATGATTTGAATCCTGTTTTGATTAATGAGGCAATGATTCAGTCAGACGATACTGATAAATCTGCGATAGAGAAGGACTGTGTTAAATATTATGAGCTGTTTTAAAATCAGTTTAAAATTTAAATTATTTGTGCACACCATTTATCTGTCCTTTCTCAATATTGTATAACAAGTTATATGTGACTTTATGTATAGTTATAATCAGTACTGATGCATTTATGATCATTGCCTTGATTAATTTCAACCATTATCTTTTAACTTAATGCATCAATCTGAATTTCCCAATTGTTACACCACCACTAAGCTATCACTGTTTCAGCACCTTGGACAGAGACCCAGCACAATGATATCACTTCTTCATCCTTTCTTTTGGTAGTTCTTGTATGATAGGGAGAAAACAAATCGAAAAACTGAGACACCTCTATATTTTACCTAATGGAACATTTTAAAATCTGTACTGTTCAAATTGTAAACCATTTATTTTTAATCATAAGTTTTATTTGCTATGATTTACTATGGCTTGATTTGTTTGATGTCTGTGCTGGTAAAATATGAAATCTGAAGGTGTGGATTAATTTTCTATAACATTTTTACAGTATTATTAAGTTCTAAAGCATTGTAATTTCTTTTAAAACATATTATTATTGGTGTGGTGGTTAGCACTGTCAGCTTGCACCTCCAAGGTCCGGGTTAGTTTCCCGGCCAGGCCCGATTCTCATCTCTTTGCATGTTCTCCCCATGCTTGTTGGGTTTCCTCTGGGTACTCAGGTTTCCTCCCACAGTCCAAAGACCTGCAGATTAGGCTAATTGGCGTTCCCAGATTGCCCGTAGTGTGTGAATGAGCATGTGAGTGTGTGTATGTGTGTGTGCCCTGCGATGGGTTGGCACCTCGTCCAGGGTGTCTCGTGCCTTAAGTCTCCTGGGATAGATTCCAGGCCCCCCGTGAACCTGAATACAGGATAAAGCGGTATAGACGATGAGTGAATGAGTGAGTAGTAACAGATCATTTACAACCCTACACATGATCAAAAAACAAGAAATTAATCATTAAAATGTGTTGTTTCTGTATAAGTATAGATGCTTATACATTTTGCTGTTTACATGTAGCCATGTTTGTGGGTGATAAAACCATTGTTCAAGTAGAGCTTGTATATTCTCATTCCTAAGGTAATGCTGTGGTTTACGGGGATACCATAGATGTCTACACCTGTGTAGAGACACTGCTGCAATTGGGTATATCGGGGTCACGAATCCATCTGGTCCACCAGACTGCACCCGGATCTTTATCCTGCTTCCAGAGCCTCACTGTGGACCAGGCAGTGACAACAGCTCTGGAGAAACAAGATGTTCATGTGTATCACAATGGCTTGCTGGCTCAGATGAATGATGGACAGCACCCTGAACCACTCACATCTGTCTCATTCACCACGGATGGCCCACCCCTCAGACTGGAATGTACAGTGAGTGATCTTTCTTTCTTTCTTTCTTTCTTTCTTTCTTTCATAAATCATGACTAATTAAAAAAATTATGTCTGATTTCTAAATAGTGAACTTGTTTGACTTTATTATGTACTGAGTATCCACTAGATAGGGAAAAATAGAAAAATAAATGAGTCATTATGTGTTTAAGAGCAATTAAAAATAATTCAGTTTTCCAGTTGTTGCAAGATTTTCCTTGAGTAAGAGAGTCTGAAACAGGGTTCATACAGACCATCATTTTTACCAAAAAGCACAGATATTTAATCATCAGGGGTAGAAAATTTAAAAAATCATCAGGGGTAGAAAAAAACATCAACATAAATTCAGACACCAACAGTGTCACAGACAGGGCTAAAGCAGTGGAAAAGAGGGCATATTCTTCTCCCCATCAAACACACTGACACTAGAATATAGAAATATTGCTTTCCTTTAACTGTGCTATGCTGCCCGTGACACTCCAAGACGACTATTTTTCCCGAAGATTCTTTTCATATTAAAACTTTGCCTTTCAGGTCTTCTTCAACTTCTCCCATAAAGGTGTGGACTATGACGCCTTCAAGGCCATCAATAACGCCTATCTGTTGTTTGACGGCCGTCTGGTTATCAACTACACCTACCATACGAATGACTGCAAAGTCCATTCTGCTGGACCCTTAACGAAGTTATCTCGCTCCTGCTATGCTGATCAGTGGTCCCACTCTTACTTTAACTCCAAGGAGGTGGGCCAGGAGCTAGCAGCCATGGTTCTCCGCTTATTTGACCCGACACTGGAGCCATCAGCCAAAACTGCACCAGATGCTGATCGTCTCATACTCATCTACAAGCAGCCTAAGATAACAGGCAGGTCTCTTTAGGAGCTAGATTTAGCAAATAGAATTAATAATGTGGTGTTGTGACAATTTGACAATTTGATCCAGAGATCAAATAGGATCACATATACAGTACCAGTCAAAAGTTTCAACATCCTTATCATTCAGTGCTTTTTGTTTAGTGATTTATTTTCTGCATTCTACAGTAGAACAATACTGGAGATTTCAAAACTATAAAATAACACATATGGAATTAGGTAATTAGGTAACAACAACAACAGTCAGTTGTTATTTTAAGACAAAAAGGTCAGCTGTTCTAGTATAGTTCATGCAGGAACAGTATTGTCAAGTCAAAAGCCATCAAGCGTCATCAGTTTCATAATGAAACTGGCTCTCATGAAAACTTACCTCTGCTGCAGAAGTTCATTTAGAGTTACCAGCCTCAAAAATCACAAATTAACAACACCGTAGATTAGAGATGTTATGAAGACTTACGTTAAGTCTATTTGTCACATATACATTAGTGCACAGTGAAATTCTTTATTCTTCACATATCCTGAATTTTTTTTAAGGCAGGGTGTCAGAGCGCATGGTCAGCTATTTTTTATAGCACCCCTGAAACAGAAAGGGTTAAGGGCCTTGCTTAAGGGCCAAACAGCACCAACCTAGTGGAGCTCAAACCGCTGACTGTCCAATCAGTAACTCAGAGCCTTAACACACTGACCCACCCTTGCCTAGACACAGGCACATCTCAATATCACCTGTTCAAAGGAGATTATTGCATATTTTGGATGCCTTCAGCATGTTTTACAGTGTAGAATGAAATTAAAATCAGGGAAGACCATGGAGTTTGAAGGTGTGTTCTTTTGACTGGTATTGTAATTCTACTAGGACCCCGTTGTGTAAATAAATCTTAAAACAGCATGCTGCTGAATGATATTTATCCTAATTAACATACTGTGAGTTAATTAAAGTCATACAGTAGTTAAATAAACTGGCTATCTAATTTGACACTACATGTCTACAGTATTTATCTATCCATCCATCCATCCATTCACCCATCCATGGAATATTTGTTTTGAATATCAAGTCGACTCTGGATTTTAAAATATTTCTTTCTATTCACTTATTTTTATTCCTTCCTTTGGTGGAATCTGAGCGATATACAGCTGTTCATTTCTTTACTGGGTTTAGCACTGAGCACAGTGGATCCTGACAAAGCTGGGCACTTTGTTGTTTTTGCGTAGTCCATTAGTAAACAAGGTCATGGACAGAAGATTACTGACAAAGAAAGTACTGATGTTTGTCATGCCTCAATAGGCGGAGTTACCTTGAGTTGTTCAGTTCAGGCTTGAGTTGTTAAATGTATTATATCACAATTAGAGCCAGCGTGTAAGCTAAATGGGATGGGACTTTATCTCAGTGCGTTTCGGTATTAACTGTTGATTTCTATTGATGGCCTCATGCCAAATACTATATGCTGGAATCGTCACCATGTGCTGTTATTTGAGAACAGGGACAGGATGGTCTGGTGTGCACTGACACAAACTGGACTTACAGTTCCCATCCAGGAGTTTGGGCACTAACTACGAGGAGCATCCAAGTCAAACCTGGACTTTTTTATTGTGTGGAATAACAGAACACAGTTAGAGAGTAAAAACTACATTAATTTCTCTATATAATCCCCTGCTACACTAATACACGTATCCCAGTGTTTCACTAGTGCTGGATACCATCAAGGTATAACATTTTCTCAGTAAAGTTCCCACTGACAGTTGAATCTCTTCCTCAAGCTGGTGACAAGTTATCCATCGATTTTCAAGTATCAGGAGTTACACACACTGAACGTTCACAAGAACGATTAAAAAAATTGTTTTATTGCAGCTAAGAGTTTCATCACTGTGCTGGGCTTGAAGTCTTATGTACATGTCACTCAGTTTTAAACCTTCATTCATGAGGAATTTTATCAAGTCCCTGTTTGACTTGAACACGCAACATATTTTATTTGATTTATAGCGCTTTGGAAATGCTAATTCTTATTAAGCAATGAAACATTATACATTTTATTTGTTATGGTTATGTATGGTTATACATCATGGAATATCGCTCCTTTTATCGTTTACATTCCATCCATCCATCTAGGAACCTCCAACTGGAGATCATGGAGGCCAATAGTAACCATTGTATTTATTCCAATTATGTACGTCCGTAGTAGGACCTCCGGTCAACACTCACACATGCATTCACACACATCAGGCTATTTGGGAATGCTGATTTGCCTAACCTGCATGTTTTTGGACTGTGGGAGGAAACTGGAGATCCCGGAGGAAATCCATCAAACACGGGGAGAACATGCGAAACTCCATACAAACACAGTCCTCAGGTGGGAATCGAACCTGGGAACTGGAGGTGCAAGTCAACAGTGCTAACCACTAAATCACCGTGCCGCCATCAGCTTACTTTATACTAGCATGTGTGTGTGTTGGCAAATTGCTGTTAATATTTGCTGTGTAAGAGGAGAAACAAGGACAAGGATGGATAGGATCAAGAATGAGTTCATCAGAGGG
>JAQMYJ010000020.1:13215147-13229925 GCA_030014305.1 Clarias laeviceps
AGGACAGGGTTAGGTGGAGGCAGATGATTCGCTGTGGCGACCCCTGAAAGGGAACAGCCGAAAGACAAAGAAGAAGATTTGAAATGAAACATCACTTCAGTACATGCTGTTATTATACCGCATTACACCATCTTGTCATTGATTATTTTTCCTTTACTGCATCCTTCATCGTTGTTTATTCCTTGCTCAAGGCAGCTTAATTATCATCAAATTGACTATCGCTAATGTTAAAGCCACATATGTTTGAAAAACCTTTACAGCAGCCCCATTTGAAATGTTCCACAAATGTACAGTAAATATGGTTCATTCACCATCCCTCGTTGTGCTTTTATTCATAGGTGGAAAGCTACCAGGTGGATACCATTATCTCCATGTCACAAAACCCTCAGGCTACACAGATGTATCTCCATCAGTTAGCGGCACACAGGTATGGTTCAAGTGGATATTAAGCTGTGTATCCTGCAACAATAAATGTTAATCCCATCACACTGACGCAGTAGTCACATCAGAAAATGACAACTGGGTTGTGTTGTTTGTAGTTTGTGGGCGTGTAATAGGCACCGCTGTCGATGCTCGAGGGTGTGCACTGTTCAGTGTTTTTAGTTCTAATGAGAAACACCAGCAGCGATACTGTATATCCAGTGACTAAAGGTTAGCAGTTAAAGACGAATCAAACAATGCATTAATAAGCATAAATATACATTATTTTGTATACAGGTTATGAACCACGCTGTTCTGCCGAGGCAGCAAAAATCTCTACTAATTTGTTTTTCTCATGTCTCTACACATTGAGAAGTTATACTGTTGGTTATACTATTGGTGCAGAACTATGCATTACCCATAAGCCAGGGATGTTTTTTTTTTGAAAAGGTGGTGCATGATAAGGCAAGAACCTCTTCACTACTACACCCTCCCTCCACTACTCAGGAAGTCACACCACCCCAAAGTCCAGATGAGAACCTCCCTTAACCCCTCCGCCTCACACCATTAAAGCTCATGGCCTTGCAAGGGGGTACCACTTGACTCCCTGCTTTATTTCAAAAGGCACTAAATTGTCCAGCTTTGCTTCAAACTTTGCTCGATTTTCCTACTCCACTGAAGACGTCACTCACTCTCACTGCGCCTTGAAGATGGACAGCACTCTTTCTACTTTCTACATTGGACATTGCTTCATGCTTTGGCTTCATGGAGGACATTGCTCAGGAGAGGATGTCATATTTCTGGCCTGCTACACTCAGGTTATCACATATCATCACCCCAAGGGTCTCTATGAACGGAGAGACTTTTTTTACTTGGTTGGACTTTTTTTTTTTAGCACTTTGGGAGCTGCTATAACATTTAAAAAATGAAGAATCCAATGTTTGCACCTACGGGTGCAGGACTAGTCCAACCATGGGCCTCAGCATGTCACGTCTTACCGCTCAGTCTCTCCAGCGTCTCTTTAGGCCTTGTTAACGCCACTATTTAATTGTGTTTTTTTCAGTGTCTTGCCATCAAGCTTTTGTTGTAGATGTAGGTGTTTGTTGTCATGTATACCTTGTATCACGTCTGTAAGTCTCTTGCCTCCTATCAACACTTCATGTTAACGGTTCTCGTTTTAACAGGCTTTATTTGTTTGTATTTTATAAATTATCTGTGCTTGCATTTGCCTTTGTCTCCAAAGGAGACAACGCTATATCATAAGATAAGATGAATTCATAACTTCTGCATTTTTTTAGGAATGGGAAATTACATGTAGGACCTAAAGATGTAAGTGAGAAATTAAAGAAAAGTTGGATCAAATATTCCATGAACCCAGTCACACTGGGGGAAAAAAAAAACATTCACAAGCAATGTAGACAAGACTGAAATATAATAAACATATAAACATATTTATTAACTATTTTTAAACAGAATAACGAATGCTCACTTCATGCATAAAATTGTGCTTTTCAAGACATATGATTAGGATTTTCAAAAGCCTGATGCGATTAACCACAAAGGTGTTTAAGCCCAAGGTTTATGCATGAAATGGACAACACTTAAATTATATTATATTACATGTAATTTGTATAGAACATCACTATGTTAGTGTGAACCTTAGGTTTAGGCTAAAATGAGATTAAGGATCCTGTTTTGTCCTACAGGGCCGGAGCATTGTGACAGGCAGTGTGGAGACAGGAAACTACTTCCAGCTGCATTTCAGTCAGCATAGCATAGTGGAAACCATCACCTGTTTGTCCTTTAACCCACTTCCTGTCTCCAACTATCTCTGTCTATACGGCAAACACCAGCTGCTGCTCAACCGGCTGTACGCGCGCACCGACGAAGAGCTGATTCATGATTTCTACAGGTTCCACACACTGCACAAGCATCACATCTCATACACACACTGCACAAGCATCACATCTCATACACACACTGCACAAGCATCACATCTTATACACACACTGCACAAGCATCACATCTTATACACACACTGCACAAGCATCACATCTTATACACACAGTTCATAAGCATCACATGTTATACATGCACTTCACAAACACTGGCTCTACATTTACTTCACAAGCACTACTGGTTTTACACACACACACACACACACACACACACTTCACAAACACTACTGGTTCCTCACACACACAACACCCATGCACGCACACACACACACACACACACACACACTACTTGTTATACACACACCTCACAAACACTACTGGTTCAAAACACACACACACACACACACACACACACTTCACAAACACTACTGGTTCTACATACACTTCACACACACTACTGATTCTATACACACACACAAACACACACACTGCACAAACACTACTGGTTTTACATCATACACACACACACACACACACACACACACTTCCAAACACTGCTGGATCTACACACACTTCGTGAGCATTACAGGCTACACACACTTCACAACCATTACACACACTTATGTGTATTATTGTATAAATTGTATATTTTAAGACACAATTTCTTCTTCTTAAAACAGGACATAGCTACTACAAGATGACACATCTTCATTTAATCTCAGATTAAAATTACACCTGTGTCAAAGGGTTTTCTTTCTGTCAATATGTATTCTCTATACACTTTAAAAACAATTGACTGCTCTGTCAGTGTGTATATTACAGTGGTCAATACAGTATACTGTATTAGTTATTTGTGCACCTAATTGTGTGTGTATGTGTGTATTTGTCTGAGAGGGAAAGATACAGTCAATTTCAGTTCTTGATCAAGTCTAATCCTGTGTAAAACTTGTCAGGGATGTTCCCCAGTCCAAGACTAAACTTAATCTTAGTTTAATCCCAGATTAAGATCAACCTTCATCTAAGCATCATTGATCATTGTCTATTTTTATGCTCTATTAAATCTTAATTTACTCTAGTTTCAAGTAAGCTATATTCTTAATATAACATCAGTAATGCATTGTTTCTTTGAGTCCAATATGCCTTTAAGGTATTCCTGTTTTATAACCTGACTGATTTAAATCACATTATCACTGTCCCTGTGGAGAGCTGCCGTGTGGCGCTCCGTGTCTGACAGCGTGACCTCTGCTCTAATATTCTAACACCGGTGACCCTGGAGCATCAGTGCTATTGTTTCTCAGCTTTAATCTGCTTTGCCGCATGGCCAGGAGACAAAGGCTGAGCGTCCGGCCAGCCACACTCATCAGCCGCTCGGCCACTTATTAAATCTTGATTGTTCACCCTGCCTGAAAAGAAGCAGCTCTGAATGTCATTACTGAAACTCGCTGCACCTCCAGAACTGTTATGATAATTGATTGACCATGTTACACAGATGCTGTTGGATGAACAAGAGCAAAGATGCAAATTCTGTCTTTGTTGTTGTTGTTTCGCAGCTTTTTCAGAGAGAGTTGGTGCATGGCCGTATTCCATGATCGCTTTGCTGATTTCCAACAGGAAGTTCATCAGATTATGACATCCAAGGTTAGGGTTTCATTTGTTTAAAAAAGAAGATCCAAAAAAAAAAAGGAAAGTAAAAAAAGGATTATTTTTTATAATATACAATTATTGCACATGATTAAAAAAAATATTTAAGTGGAATAGCTGAAAGCATAGTTTATATGATTTCATAAAGCTAAAATTAATAATAGTGATAATATAATTATTATATAAATAATGTAATAACTAATTTATTAATAGTTGTAGTGGTAGTATTATTGTTGTTGTTGCTGTTGTTATTATTATTGATGTTACTGTTGTTGCCACTGAATAAGTACAGCAAAAAGTGCAAAGACAGTCAGCTCAGTGAAGGTTATTTCCACCCTGAATCACTGCCATATTAATCTTCATAATTAACATGTGATCTCAACTGGTGTCCAATACATTTTACACTTCTTTTACTGACATGTTGTTCTAATTTTCCTAAATTACCCACAATGCCCCACTACTACCTGTAGTGCCCAACAATATGTTCTAGCCCCTTCTTCATCTCTATCCAATCAGAGCAATACAGCAGCGCTTCAGTATTTTAGTCTGTCCAGCTCTAATCAAACTCCTCATCTGCACACTGTGCCCAAGCAGACCAGCTTCCAAAGCTTCAACTTTTGTGCTAATACCATCGTTGGTGCCATCTGACTTGTCATGTAGATGACTTGTAGATCTATAAACGGCTGAGCTGATTCTCTGGCAGAATTCAGAGTAACAGCTTTATAAAACTACAGCACTTTCTCTCCCTCATGCTGAATTCCTTATCACTGGAAAAGAACGGATCCTTGTTTTTAGGAGCTAACAGTGAAATCCCATGTATTTAAGATCGTGCAAATTTACCTACATTGTATCAGCAAGGCACGCAACTCCACAGCATGCGTAATAAATATATTTATAGTTATGTTGACATACATTTGAAACTTGTGTTAAAGTTGTTTCATCTAAAACAGCTGCACTGATTTCATGCATTCGTTTTGTTCTCAGCTTGGCAGTGACTCGATATCCATGGCAAAGCCCTTGGAGATTATCACAGATGGCGCACTGGAGAGCTCTGAAGATCAGAATGGACGAAACGAAGCGCTCGCCAAAGTGAAGGAAAGCGTTCTAGAGTACCTACAGTTTAATCATTACCATCTCCCAATGTATACACAACCTGGCCTACCCTCACTTTAACACATTGATGTTTAGTTATAGATAAGTATTAGAAAGAAACTGACAAGCACAGCCTCTGTGTAAGCCTGAAGCAGTTTAATCATATATTGAGAAATATTAAATTAAAATGTAATCTGGTATGACAAATAAAATGGTTCCTGGTGTTAATTTATTTTGGTACTCATGTATCTCTCACTTAGAAGAAAAATACTTTTGTAAATAGTGGCATAATACACTTATATAGACTAATTAATGATGGAAAGGCAAAGCTAATTTCTAATCTAAAGCATCTCTTTAGCTTTTATTTGCCAAGAAATTGATTACAGTGGAATTATTTAAGGTTGGGCTGGAAAGCGCAGTGTGACTCCTCCACATGACCACAAAAGGCCAGGGTGAATTTGCAGATCTTTTGAGAGTCACTGCCAGCTGTATGGTAATGTGACGAAAAGCATCAGTGCGTTCAACGTGCGCGCCCACACTCACACTCACACACAGACACGTCTGTGTCCATAGGATCTATTATTTCAAAGATAACAGCAAACATGTTTTTTCTGACATGCAGCTTGGAGCTGTGAGTGAGACGACATCAGCAAGAACAAAACACTTAGACACTTCACTGAAGAGACTCCTGATTACAATACAGTAGCTCCTCTAGGCAAACTAAAGTACACAACATGTCACAACATGGGTAGTTTCAGCATCACCTTCTATATTAACTTCATCATCTGAAACATGAATAGCAATGGGTTTGCATGGGTTCTGCTAATGACATCTTAATACTGAAGCAGTTATAAACATACGAAACTATTGCATGTTTTATGCAAGAAAGAAAGGAAGGAATGAAGGAAGGAAAGCATTTATGAGGAAGAAATTATAAGCGTTTATAATTTTTATTAGAAGCATTTCACTGTATATCATATTGTGTATGGTTGAGTATGGGACAAGTTAAGAAAGGAAGTTAGCAAGGAATAAATAAATAAGAATGAAATAGAAATGAATGAAGGAAAAAAGGAAGGAAGGAAGGAAAAATGTCCATTTATGAATTATCTAGAAAAAAAGAAAGAAAGGAAGGAAGGATGAATTAATGAATATAGAAAGGAATGAAAGAAAGAAAAAAAGGAAGAAAGAAAGGAATGGGAGGAGGACAGGAAGACGGTAAGGAAGGAAGAATTTAATAGAAATAAGTTTGGAGGAAATCATAAAGTTGAAATAAATAAATAAATAAATAAATAAAATATGCAAATAAATAAATGAGAAAGAAATAAGCTCAGTCGACTAAATATTTGTTTTACCCAAAAGCTTTTTAAATGTTATGTTTAGATTCTTAACTCTTCATATTTTAATTATTACCACATGTTTATATTAAGAAAGAAAGAAATGAAGGAATTAAGGAAGGGAGAAAGTTGAAACAAACAAAAAATAAACAGATAACTAACTAACTAAATAAATAAATAAATAAATGAATAAATAAATGAGAAAGAAAGAAGCTCTGTCGACTCAATATTTATTTCACCCAATAGATTTCTAAATACTACAACGTTTAGATACTAAACTATTATTATCATTATTATTATTATTATTATTTTTTACAACTGCATGTTTATGAACAAGAAAGAAAGAAAGGGTCTGGTGGTGCCTTCAGTGAGAAGGGGAGGAGAGAGAGCAGCCCGGTGTCACTGTGTGTATCTGTCCTCAGCACTGTGCCGTCCTCCTCCTCCTCCTCCTCCTCTTCCTCCAGTAACTCACTCGGACAGACTGGGCTTTTTTTTTTATCTCTTGATCCTGCTCGCGCGCTCCCAGGTTCAAACGCTGCTGGAATGATCGGGTCTCCACTCCAGAGCGCGCGCGCGTGTTTACAGACAGCCATCAGACCGGAGCATCCTCATATAACGAGGAGCTCTCAGGTACATCTGCGTTCCAGTCTCTCTCTCTCTCTGTCTCTCTCTGTGTCTCTCTCCTCCCCACCCACTCACCGATCCGCAGGGATCTGGTGCTCCGTCTGATTGGCTGGGAGGGGGACGTCGCTTTCATCGTTTCGGCTTAAAAACAGTGCAGCTATGCGTGTGTGATGAAAGAGAAGCAGCTCGCGGAAGTGAAGGCGGAGGGAGGGGTACACCGCTCAGTGGAGCACGGAAACGCCTAAAACAAAACACACCCCGCTCGCTCGCGCTGACACTGAAGTTCATCTGAAAGTGCCTTGCCTTTTGCTCGCGAAGATGCCCAGAGGATTTCTAGTCAAGAGAAACAGGAAAGCGACGCCCGTGTCGTACCGGATACGCGCGGAGCACGAGGAGGACCAGGAGCCCGAGCAGATGATGATGATGGTGATGATGCACAGACCACCGAGCGATGCGCGTCACTCAGCTCCCGCGTCCTTAGCGTTAGCCGCATCAGCACCGCAGCGCGCGGACAGTCTGAGCCACGCGCCCAAACCGGTGGTGCGCTTCGGGAACCCGGAGACGATGTGCCAGTCTGTGTACAGCCCCACGCGCCCGGTCAGCCGCGAGCACGAGCGCGTGTCCCTCGAGCGCCGTTTCGACCTCGGCTCCCCGGTCTCGGCGGAGTCTTTCCCGACGCTCAGCGGCTCCGAAGCGCAGCAGCAGCAGCAGCTCGCGTGCGCTCCCGTGGACCTAAAGATCGGCACGAGCGACAGCAACCGCATCGCGAGCAAGCGAGCAGCGCCCGAGCCCGAGCGCAAGAGCAAACCGGCGCCGAAAAAAACCAAAGCGATCAGGAAGTTGCAGTTCGAGGACGAGGTCACGACCTCACCGGTGCTCGGGCTAAGGATCAAAGAGGGCCCGGTCGAGCAGAAGCCGAGCGCGCGCTCTGGCGTGGACAAGCCGCTGGGTGAGTTCGTGTGCCGCCTTTGCGGGGAGGCGTACGCGGACCCGTTCGCCCTGGCGCAGCACAGGTGCTCGCGCATCGTGCGCGTCGAGTACAGGTGCCCCGAGTGCGACAAGGCGTTCAGCTGCCCCGCCAACCTCGCCTCGCACCGGCGCTGGCACAAACCCAAGCAAATAACCGCGACGGGTAACGACGGCGCCGACAAGAAGCCCAGTGACGCGAACAAGGAAGCGCAAAGCGAGCTCGAGCGCGAACGCGACTCGCCAAGCCCAGGAGCCTCAGAGTCGGGATCCGGCTCGGACTCGGACGGCGTGTACGAGTGCCAGCGCTGCGCGAGGAAGTTCAAACGCCAGGCGTATCTCAAGAAGCACGTCCTGACACACCACGCTCCTCTGAGCGCGGCGTCACAAGAAGCCGACGCCAAACGCCTGGACCATGCGCAGGCGGTACCGCCGCAGGCGCCGCTGGACTTGAGTGCGTGCCCCGTGTGCGGGGAGACTTTCCCAAGTCGCGTGGCGCAGGAGAGGCACGTCCGCGTGCAGCACGCGTCTCACGTGTACCCGTGCAAGCACTGCCCGGCGGCTTTCTACAGCTCCCCAGCGCTCACACGCCACATCAACAAGTGCCACCCGTCAGAAAACCGGCAGGTGATTCTGCTGCAGGTTCCCGTGCGGCCCGCCTGCTGAACAGCCTCGCGTGCCTTTAAACATTAAAGGGAAACAGAATAATAAACTCGGCAGCGCGTGCAGAGGAGAACGACGCAGCTATAGAGCCTGGCGCGTGAAATCTGCACGATAGTAGTTTATCAGAATGACGTGCACAGCGAAACTATTAGGGGTTCAGTTAACACAGACTGAAGTACAGTACGGACACACACACGTAAACACCCGAAGAGCTTATTTAACACGCAGTTAATCAGCATAAACTAATTCATACTAATTCGTAAGAAAGTTACAAGGCTAGAGTGTGACGGACACTACAGTGTTAGTTAACACAACACTGTCTCAGTTCACTAAGACTTAATAAAGCACTGCAGGTGGTTAGGACCTGGGAGAAGGGTGAGACCCCAATCATGCTATAGGTATTATTTACCTTAGCTCAACTAATTTATTTATTTATTTATTTATCTATTTATGTGTGTATTCATTTATTTATTTATTCAACTCAACTTGCATTTTTCACTTAGCAGAATTTGCTTTTTATGATACTAAGCAATAAAGCTACACTGTGAGTGCAGTACGAACTGTACAACTCAAATCTAATTCAAACATGATAATAAAACAGATTAATTATAATCTTTTTTTTTAAATCAAGGAACAGCCAAAAGATACCTCTTAGCCTCTTAATATCACTCAGCAATTCACATCAAAAGCCCTCAATCAACTACAACGGTTATATTGTTGTAACCTTAAGATCTGGATTATAGTAAGCACATCTGTTTGCACGATGCATGCTTTTATGTTATGCAGATGCAAAAAAAAAATAGTTTATACATTCCTCATTTGAAATTCCTTAACATACAGGGGTCAGGCATAGAGGTAACCACAGGAGCTAAATCCCACCTGACATCCCTCCAGAACCGTCACTGGTCAGTGTTGATTCAACGTAATGGTTTTCGCTGTGCACTCATCGACTGTTAAATTATTTTTCTAGAATCTCTGCACAAGTTCTGTCCTGTGTTAGCTCATCTAGACCTAAGAAACTGATAATCTTGGCTGTGCCGTTACTGAAAATGCCTTCTAATTCACAAGAATGGAAATCTACCTATATGACTTTAGCTTTAATCTAGATTGTGGATCTGTGGACTTTGAACTTTAGCTTTTGTTCTCAGACCTTAATAACAATAATAACAATAATGATGATGATGATGACGATGATAAAGGGTTTTAGCCTTCTAGTGTAGCCAGAAATGCCTTAAAATAGGTCACACACATTCTGCTGTATAACTGCCTTAATTGTGTAAATGTGGGGTGACTGAATGTCTTATTTATCCTTTAAATGGTACGCTTCTTATTTTTATATTGTTCCAATGTGTGTATACATTCACATTGGCTTTATTTATCTATGTATTTATTTATTGCAAATGTTTTATTTAAATTATTTCAATGTCCAAATTAGGCTAGGAAATTTGAAATGGCCAAATGTTTAATTTAAATGTCAATCAGTGCACCAATAAGAAGGCAAAATAAAAAAAAAAATAAACAAAAATAATAATAAAAAAAAAAAAGTAGCCTAGGGGTCACAAGACCATTTACCCACCATTGTTAGGTAGCCTTACAATAATTAGCCTATTCCCTATGGGCTGATTAGTTTTGGAGAATCATTCCGTCAGTGCTTGTGTGTTTCTGCAGTATTGCTATGTGTCCAAATGATGATAATGACAATAAAACAATCAAAAAAAAAAAAAAACATAAAAGGAATCCTCTCGAGTTGTATTATGGCTGTAGTGTCTGTGTGTCAAATGGGAATTAAGGTTGCAAAAAGGGTTTGCTTTCAAAGAAGAACCTTCTTGGATTCTCTGAAAAACTTTTTTTCCTTTTGTTTGTGACACAAATGGTTTTATCATCCACTTAATAATAATGATAATAATACAAATTATGTATGATGGAAAATTCTCATCCTATATTGCAATGATGCTGAATTCTGAAACAATTGATTCATTTTCTATAGAAATCAGCTCTGACATGGTGCAGTATCAGATGAAAATGACAGATTTACTGTATATCTCGATTCAATGTCTCTATGCTATATTGTCCTCCATGGAAGACCCTTTTGGTTAGATGTAACTGTAAATGGGTAAAAAGAATCAACATGTCTTTGATTAATAAGTGAAAAAGTGTAATAGTTTGCAAATTCCTGCGGTACAAATGGAATACCATGCTTTGGCATGTGCTGTTATTGGAAAAGGATCAACTTTTAGATTGGGTGAAATTTAGCATCATCACAACTGCTTCAGCTGTTCTTTTTCCCTTTTTTTTTTTCTTTTTCTGACCTTTAAAAAAATGAGAGTGCTCCAAAATGAGGAAAACACTAATTTTAGATTTTAGTGCTGTGGATGAGATTTTATATAACACCTTTCAACATGACCATAGATTATTCTTAAGGGAGAAAAGCAACATGGAATGTAATAAACTGGGAATGAATTGGGAAAGTTGGATTTAATGGTACTAATTTGACTTTATTTTTTATTTTTACTACATACACTGAATATGGCTCACTACCAGTAACCAAGCTAACAACCAAGTTAGGTTGGCAAACAAAAATTTTTTTTGTTTGTTTTTAAATTGAACAATGTTCCATTCTGATTTTGTGACAAGGAAAGAATGGTGACACTTAAAGCATGGAATGAGTAAAATGTCTACAAACAGGCTTATGGCATCTATTTGGTATATATTTACTTGGTGAGAATTATTATTTTTTTACTTTTTGTAAATTTATTTTAGACCATTGTCTGAGTTTTTGAAGCAGCTGATGTCATTGAGAAGCTAAGGTCATCAAATTTCATTTTCTTAAAAGTGTATTTACAAAACACGCTTTGCCTTTAACTCAATCATCTCGAAAGTGATCTTGTGTGCGTGCATGCAGGTGCACATGACTGTGAGGTGTTAGCAAAAGCTCTCTACGAGTCACACACCTGGGTAGCACCTGCTTCACCCTGGCAACCAACTCCCATGATAGAGGGGCAACAGGAGCTGCACAACAAGACAGCAACATCCCGGTGTTCAAGCAGCTCGAAAGCCTCCAGATCTCCTAGAAAAACACAAAAAAAAGGGAGAGACAGTCTCGAGTGGAGAGTGAGAGAATGTTTTAATTGTTACTAACAACATCAGAGTAGCAAAACCTTACCTTTATTTCAGTTATTTCATCTTATTTATTTTTTTAAACCTTGACTCACTTTGTATGGGTAGAGTTATGGGCGGGGTTTACTGTCAAACCTTTTTTTATTATTACTTGTATGAAATTCATATCAACTGCATTTTTTATGAGATCAAGTTGCTCAGACACACACTGAGAGAGAGAGAGAGAGAGAGAGAAATCACACAGATCAAAGCTTTCTGAATTATAAGGGCACTCTGACATTAAACATCATTAGCTGTTTAAAATTTAATGCATTTTACAGGGTATTCCCTGGCTTATTTTAGAGCTTTAGGGAGGCGTCAGCGTTCCTGTAGTCGGGTAGTTGGCAGTTGGTAGTGTACAGAATTACAGTGACATATAACTTACATGAAATGATAATTTAACAAAATACTGTGTAATAATAATTATACTGTATATATCAAAGCAAACTTGGACTTGTGATGAAATCTCTTGTGAATGAAAGTGTAAAAAGCAATTGACATTTAGAGAAGAAGAACAGTATGGTGATGAGACTCTTAGCCGCAGTAAAACATTCAAATTGTGCAAACCTTTTAAAGAAGGCTGCATGTCTGTGAATGACGATCATAGCCCACTGCAGTAAACATTCAGACAGTAAAAGCTTAAGCCTTTGACTTTTAGAAACTCTTACATTGAAGACCCCTTCCAGAAATGCCCAAAAATATCAATAAATACATACGATTCTTAGTTGATTAACCACACAGTGTTTAAAATCTCCTTATTGTTTATTTAGTTATCTGCATTTTATCTATATAAGCCTCTGAGAATGAAGTTACTACAGTATACTGTAGACATAATAATTTATACTGTATAAGCAGTGGGAGTAGTACTAAGAATGTCTACGTTAGTGAGAAATTATATAGTGGGTCAAAAGTTTGGTCAGATAATGTGGTGGAAAAAAAGATGTCTGATAAGTATTAGTAAAAAATTTTACTTATAAATAAAGTTTTTTTTTTTTGTTTAAATATCACATACATGTCATGTCTTCAGCAAAACATAACAAAAAACCTTTACAAAATTACTATTAGTAAATGTTTTTCAGTGTTAGTCAATTAGCTCATTATGCCTTTAAAAAATCTGTGTTTCTAAGCTTGCTGATCAAGTCAGGTCAAATATCTTTTACTGTCATTTTAAACATAAAACAACACGAAAGTGCACAAGACTACACAGGACACAGGACTACATCGAATGCATGTGTGCAAACGGGCAAACTGCAAGACGCTTCTAATCCAACACAACAGGAAGAGAGCCAACAGCACGCAGTTTGAGAATTATTGAGTGTAATTTAATAATCATGATATAATAATAATGCAAATGAAACTTGCAGCAATAGTGCAGGTGCTCTGTACAGCATTTTGTAGCAGCATTTTTAGCAGACATTTATATAAACAGATAAATATATATATTAAGCATATATATATATATGGGTGGGTGTGTGTGTGTCTGTGTGTGTGGTCATCTAGAATGCAATATGTTGTGTAAATATCTGTGATGAAGAGAAGAGAGACGCCAGTAATCTTCTAAGATCCCAAACCAGTCGGTGACACAGCTGGACAGGATGTTCTCTATATTCCCTCTGTAGGAAGCGATGTGAAAGGATGGAGGAAGATGAGACTTTCTCAGCCTTCTCAGAAAGTGGAGATACTGCTGGGCTTATGTGACTATGGCGCTGGTGTTGATGGACCAGGTGAGGATCTTGGCCAGGAAAAGCAAGAGACTCAGTGGTCTTCACCATCTCCATAGAGGAACCACTGATGCTCAGCAGCGAGTGCTCCTTCTGTGGTCATCAACAACTTTATGTGCATCACTTTATTGGCCCAGATTAATTTCCTTAGAAGAAGAAATTCATAAAAAATAATAATAAAAAAAAAACTGAAATAATTTTATATGCAAACCTTTTTGAACATTTTCAAACGTAGTCACATGACTAGGTCTTATTATAATACTTGAAGAGGAAATAGATTCTCCCAGAAACAGACACAAAATGATGGAGATCACCTGAACTTTTAGATGTCTGCATTGTATTTATTTTGTACCCTTACAGTACCAAAAAGTATTTTATATGACCTATTCTATGTATATAAAATCTTAGCGGGTTAAAAAAACAAAAACATTTTTTTTATTATATTTAAATACACCATTGAATATTAATATTATTAAATAACCAATCATTTAACTCCTTGTGTGGCTATTAATATAGTCCATAAGCAATGTTAATCTTCGTAACAAGAGCTAGCTAATTGTCTGCTGTTACAGTGATGATAGTTTAACATCTTTGTCTCAACTGTCTAGGCCATATTATACAAGATCAAGTTAAGTGACAAGCTGAAATGAAGCTAACTTACTAGTTTTGTACTACGTTTTGTGGATTTTCTTTACTTTTCTTCTCTCTCTGTAACATTTAGGACAGATTTTAAAGTACTTTTAATCATTTATAAATCACTCAATGGCCTGGGACCTAAATACATTGCAGATATGCTCACTGAGTATAAACTTAACAGAGCACTTAGATCATCAGGATCGAGTCAGTTAGAAATACCAAAAGTTCACACAAAACAAGGGGAGTCCGCTTTTAGCTATTATGCTGCCCGCAGTTGGAACCAGCTTCCAGACGAGATCAGATGTGCTAGAACATTAATCACATTTAAATCTAGAACTAAAACTCATTTGTTTAGCTGTGCATTTATTGAATGCGCACTGTGCTACGTCCGAACTGACTGCACTGTATTTTATGTTTAATTTTGATAATAAATCAAATTTTAAATAATTGAAAAAGTTTTATCTTCTTCTCTTTTATGTAAAGCACTTTAAATTACCATTGTGTATGAAATGTGCTATACAAATAAACTTGCCTTGCCTCTCTCTCTTTATATATATATATATATATATATATACAGGCACCTGGACAGGGTGCCAATCCATCGCAGGGCACACACACCGACACACT
>JAQMYJ010000020.1:13230025-13235025 GCA_030014305.1 Clarias laeviceps
ATCGAGCCTGGCCGGGAATCGAACCCAGACCCTGGAGGTGCAAGGCGACAGTGCTAACCACTACACCACCGTGTCGCCTAATGACATTCTCAATTAAAAAATATAAATTAGAATCATTTGTTGTTGTATGCAGTGAAATTGCTATATAGTAACCACAATTTCATATAAAGTCTTTTATTCTTCAAAAGCTGCTGAATCCGGCTGGGTGTAGAGTCAACAAGACGTCTGCAGTACTCCAGTGTCACTCACTCAATCTATGCCTGCTTGATTGATTCCTGAACATCTTGTAGAGAAGATGGTTTCTTGACTTCTCCTGCCTTCTTCACTGTGGTCCAACAGTTTTCTACTGGGTTCAGGTCTGGAGATGACCCCAACCGTGGCTACAGAAGCTGAACACTGTTGTCACATAGACAGTTTTTCAGTTAACTCAGGCAGGCTAGAACTAATTTGTGAAATCACCTGTTTTGTGCACAGGGAGAACTATAATACATGGCAGATGTTGTCTTAATACTTTTTCACCAGCACCGTATGATGGCATCAATAAACATGGCATCAGATAACAGCTTGGTTTCAGGATCTGTCCATTAGACCGGCTCTGTGACACAGCACTGGGGCGGATGCAGTGTGGCCCTTAAAACTCAGTGGACATGAGGGATATACAGTACTATCCACTTGATCACACATTCCTTCAGTGCAGTTTCTTACTTACAGTCTAACAGAAACACAAGCACACACATAAACACAGAGTCTAAGCCCACACACACATACACACACACACCACTCCCTGTGTGATTGACAGGTGGAGTGCAGCTGCAAGGCAAGCCAGAGATAACAGCAGATAAACACACACACACACACACACACACACTGTAGTTATACATGTGCCATCACACTTACTGGAGCTGAAAAGATTCTGATTGATTTCTATATGGAAAGTGTGTGTGTGTGTGTGTGTGTGTGTGTGTGTGTGTGTGTGTGTGTTTAATGAATACCAGAAATGCCAGTGTTCCATGAATTTGCTTTGTCAACAAAACAAGCCCAGACTTACAATGCATCAGATTTCACACACAAACCACACACACACACACACACACACACCTGCCCCGTATTTATATTAACATTACGGTGTTTGGTGATGTGGACGGATTTGGTTTTATTTCATGTAAATTAAGTCACAAGAACTGGTACAAATGCAACCTGCAAGTTCATGACAATAATGAAATGAAATGAAATGAAAAGAAATGAAATGAAATATAATATGGTGGCTTAGTGGTGATCATGGGCACCTTGCACTTCCAGGGTTCGATTCCCAGGCCAGGTTCGATTCCCGATTCTCTGTGTGTGCATGGAGTTTGCATGTTTGTTTCATGCTTGGTGGGTTTCCATCGGGTCCTCCGGTTTCCTTTTGCACTTCAAAGACATGTTGATTAGGCTTATTGACATTCCCAAATTGCCCGTAAATGAGCATGTGAGTGTGTGTGACCTAAATTGGCACCCTGTCCAGGGTGTACCCCCGCCTTGTGCCCTAAGTCTCCTGGGATAGACTCCAGGTCCCCTGTGACTCTGAATACTAATATAAAGTGGTATAGACGAATATAATATAATATAATATAATATAATATAATATAATATAATATAATATAATATAATATAATATAATATATATATAATGATACAATACAACATAAAATAATATAATGTAATATTTTTATAGATATAATATAGAGCTTTATTGGGAGAGAGCAAGAGAAAGAGGAGATGAGGAGACAGAAAACTATAAAACAGAGTGTGAGGTACAGAGGAAAGTATTTGTGAGAGTGAGAGACAGTGAAAGATCGAAATGAGAAAAAAAATGTGTGCACAGTATCTGTATGTGTGTGTGTGTGTGTGAGAGAGAGAGAGAGAGAGAAAGAGAGAGTAAAAGAGAGATGATGAGTAAACAGCAGATCTTTCAGACACAACACTGCCCACGGCACAGCAAACACAAACACACCTCACGGCATTTTCCAGTACGCCAGGTGTTGCTGGCAGGAGCTTTTACACACACGCTCACACACACACACACACACACACACACACACACACACAGTCATGAAAAAAGGTGTGCAAAAGAACAGACACAGGCGTGTAGTACAGTAAGAGAGAGTTCATTAAAAGTATAATGTACAGTATAAATAAAAGAGGAAATAAAGAGGCTCATTTTTAAAAGGAAAATAGTATTAAAATAAGCATTAAAAAATAATTTGGGTCGGATCTTTTAATGGTATGAATAAACTGGAGTGCTTTGCTTGACCTTATTTTATTCACATCTACATCTGTAGGTGTTATTTTTTCCATTTTAGTTTTCTGTTTTACTGTAAGTAAATACAGTATAGAGAAAGAGAGAGAGAAAGAAAGAACCTGCGGTTTGTTTTTGTCTGCTGGTAGATACACCGCAAATTTATTAATAGGCTTGGGCTGAGAAAAGTACTGTATATACAACAAAGACCAAAAATATGCAAAATCTAAAATTAAAAAGTCTTTAAGTCTTAAAGAAAGATGGATGTGAATTGGGCAAAATCTCTTTGGTTCAAAGTGGATTTAATTCTTAATCTTAGTAATTAGTCATTCCTGTCCCTTAACTCTGGCTTTTAGAAACATACAGTATGTATTACTGTAATATTATGTATTTTTAATACGAATGACTTAAAAGCGCAGTTAAAAGTGCAATGCAATGTAGATTCGTAAAAGGTGTTCAAACTCTGCATTGTGAATTCCAAGCAACTGAAGGAATGACAAGCCTTATTTATAGTGAACACAAACATTTATACCTAAAGGCAAGACTGTGTTTAACACGGCATGTCATTACATTGTCAGAAAGAAGTGAAAATACATAACTAATGATATATTAGAAATATACAAATATAGAAATATGGAAAGAAATAAAAAGTGACATTCAGAGGTGACGTATACTTATTTATTACTATACTTTTGTATCATATATTTGTATCTGTGAATAACTATTGTATTGTTCATCTGTGAATAACTCATCTTCTTCTCATCGTCTATACCGCTTTATCTTGTATTCAGGGTCGCGGGAACCTGGAGCCTATCCCAGGAGGCTTAGGGCACGAGGCACGGTACACCCCGGACAGGGTGCCAATCTATTGCACCCTTAACTTAACCTTAGATCAATCTAAATTAATTTTATTTAACCTAAGTATGCTTTAGACCTGTTGCTTCTTTTTGTGTCTTATGTTTTGTTCGACTTTTTCCACCAGTATCAAACAACAACAAAACCAGGAACACGAGATTGGATTATTCTATATTATGGTAAGAGAATCATTCTAATGCAATGAATATAAAGCCTGTTTTATAGATAAATAAATGTGAACTTTTGCTTGGCATGACTTAGGTTTTAAGGTAGTTTTTACTAGTAACTAACTGTGATCTGTTATTCTGCACAACCAAAAAACCTGGTCTGACTTGAATGTTTCAGTTCTATAACATATAAATATATAATCCCAAAATATATAAAAAATATTGTGTAGTGTAAAGTATCTTGTGAAGTGGTAGTATTTAGCTAAATATTTAGCCAAGAAAAAATAAATAAAAACGTAGTTTTTGGTCTAAATGGTCTTTTCTTTCTACAACATAATGAAAATGAAAATTGTTAATATTTTTATTTTAATCTTGCATAGACTATCTTCCTGCAAAAAATATATAAACTATATTGGGAAAAGAAGATTCTGTCTATCATTTACTTAAACCCTGGTAAATACCCAATAGGAAACCTGAGATCAAATGACCTTGTCAATAAGTTATAATTAGGTTGTGACACTATTCATCCAAAACACAGGAATATGTTGTTTTTTTTTTCAAAGTTATAACTACTTAGATAAAATTACATCTGGATAATGTTGAATAAATAGCTCTACACCATTTTGCAAATATAACATCAAACCAACAACGAATCAATACAAGTTTATAGCATTTATATGGTTTAATTTCCGTTTACACACCGTCTGAACCACATAACACCTAGTCTCAGTCAGTCAGTGGCATAATATTATAGTATATACGTAGTTCTATATTTTCTTCCCTTTCCTGATTTGATGGTTTCGTAAGTTGTAGTTGTCTAGAATTTTTGGGTTTGGAGGAGATATTTTCTAGCACTTGTTCCCTGACAAAACAAGACCAGTGGCTTGCACTCATCACTCATCGCTCTAACTGCCAAGACCTGGGGGTCAATTCCTGGTCAGGGAACCTAACTAACATTAATAGTATAAGCATTTAAAAAGGTTGAGAAAAATAACTGAATGCTCTGAACAATTGCTTTTTAATTGTATTTTTATTTTTCATATTGTATTGTCAATTGTTAAATGTTATCTTGATGTTATGTGGTCAACCTTGTTCCAACGATGTTTTAATAAAGCGATTCTAACTGTCAGAAACAGCCACATACCAACGGTGTTCCAAAGTCTAAAACATTCCCAAAACATTTTATATTTTATCAACCAAAAGTTCCTGTTATTTGTTCATTCAGGGAATGCAATGTTTTGTTTAAGCTTTTTGAATAGTTTATCCTGTATTTCTCGCAAAACAGACATGAGCATAATTAATGCATTTTCTAATCAGATTCGGAATATCAAAATAACTGTAATTCTCCTGCTGGTTCCTTCCTTTTCATGCTTAAAATGGGAGTAATTTGTCTGGATCCATGAAAAAAAATGTGTTTCAAAGTATAAATTACTTTGCAAAAAACATCTTGGGTCTGAAGTAAAAAATAAAAATATAAAATTTCATATAATGTAAAATGACTAGGAATCCAAAATTTTTGGTTAACATTGTAAGTTGGAAAATGTAAAAAAAAAAAACAGATGTTTTTCTAAACCACCACATAAAACTGAATTCTAGTGTTGTCTGAGCTGACTTTTCACACACACACACACACACACACACACACACACACACACATACAGTTTCATTCATCGTTTCATTCACCTAAAATAGCACTGTAC
>JAQMYJ010000020.1:13237525-13257296 GCA_030014305.1 Clarias laeviceps
GAAACACCGCTCTGTGTCATGTAGACAGCTAACTCATCTCAGACTCTTGATTTTGTCACCTGGTCTATAATTTTCTGATCATGAGACACTTTAGATGATTTTTTTATCAAGCAGTTGTGCAGTTGTGGCTTTAGCATTAAAAAAAACAAAAACATGGCGTATTTAAACTGAGCACACATGCATGTTTTACCCTGCTGAACTCCTGATGACTCGAGCTAATGAATAGCCTGCAGCGCTGTGAGATTGGGGTTTGTTTGTGTGTGTGTGTGTGTATGTGTGTGTGATTGTTAAAGAGAGAGAGAGAGAGAGAGAGAGAGAATCCTGTGGGTCTCCTGCATGCCCTTCGGGCCTGTGTGCACATTCTGGCTAAGGCTTGGTGTGGTGTGGTGCATTGTGGGTCTGCAGCGAAGCGTGGTGCAGAGGGTGTCTGGCACACGGAAAGTTAGCACTGGGCGCTAAGTGCTAAGCTGGCATGTGTAGGGGCATCAGGAGCAGCAGAGGCGTGACCAATCAGTGAAAGAGTCCATCTGAGCAGAGCAACAGCTCACAGCTGAGCCTGCAGAGACTACACACACACACACACACGTACATGAACACACGCACACACACACACACTTGTATAAGTAACCTAGTGAAGACCTTTCACTGACATAATTATTAATACAACAATTTAATCTTATATTACAGTTAAGCAGATATTTCTATGGTTGAGGAAGCATTTGGTTCTCACAAACATATCAAAGCATTACCCATTCTCTTTGTCCTCCACACACAATACTGTATGTTACACACACATACTGCTGGGCACAATCGCATTACCAAACCATGAGGACGTGAGGACAAGCAGACAAAACAAACACGGGTAACTCTGTAAACGTGGAATATGAAATAACATGCAAAAGTTTAAGGTGATCTGCAGCCGGTATTAACTTGGCAACGCAAGGCGAAATTAGACGGGTCATACAGGAAATGGTAATCAGAAAAACCTATGGCTGGAATGACTTCACAAGAGAGTACTGTATACTTTGCAATGTGTGTTATCCCTAGAGTTCTATTTATACTCTGCAAGGAGTTGTAGTTCTCCATCACCATGTTTGAGTGCAGTCATTCTCATCAACATTAATAACTTGTCGCCAACTTGTCAAAGAGACACAACTGTCTGTGGGAACTGTACAGACAATCATTCACCAACTCCACTTGCACATTACAGGAACTTGGATGGGAGTTAATTGCCGCATACCCACACCGTTCCAACCTCGCTCCAAGCCATTTCCACATGTTTAGGACATTAAAGGAGTTCCTGGGAGGCCAGTGTTTCAGTCGTGAAGCATGCAGTCTGATCATGACTCCGGCGTGCTGAGAAAACTTGATAAGTGCTCTGGGATAAGTGCATCAGTGTAGCAGAGAATTATATAGAGAAAAAAAAGGTAGTTTTTACTCTCATAAGGGTCACAGTTTGACTTGAACACCCCTCATTTATAAGTGATAACAGGAAATTGTTTCACATATGTTCCATGGCATTAAATGTAAATGTTCAGTAAGAGGATGAAAAGGAAATTCTTTATATAATAATAATAATAATAATAATAATAATAATAGTCGTAGTAGTGAGCATTGCAATTGTTATGGTATAAGAGGAATTGAAAACTTACGCTAGCATATGCTGGTTTAAGAAAATAATTAATGCTGGTGTGACTGCAGCTAAAAATCATTTAAATATTTAAACATCTCAATCTGACATTTTAAATTCCCTGCTGAAGCCAAAATTACAACCAATAGAAATAAACCATAGAATGAAAAAATGTCCAGTTGTCCTAGGACAATCTCTACACATTTATTGCATACGTTTGTACATTATAAACAAAATATGAAATCCTGCACTTATTCAATCCTACCCAAGAAAAGGTCAAAGGTCAGACTTTGACGCTCACAACAACAGACGAGCTAGCTCCTCACCCACACACAGGTGTATTGTTTGTGGATTTGGAGAGAGTTTATAAGTGCGGCAGAATATCTGCACATTCAGCAAACACTTTCACACAAAACAGAGGTGGAGGACAGACCTCCTACCTGAAGTAACTCCATTAAAAGCATGGCGTACGCCATTACGGCTAAGAGCGAGAGGGCCGCGGTGCGAGCTACCATAGCAACTCAGGGTTTCACAGCACGGGTCACTTCCTGAATACTGCTGTATTCATCCCAAATTATGCTTTGTGCTCAAATGAAAAGGCTCTCAGCTTCACAAAGAGGCCAATTAGTATTTCATTTGTTAATTTATTTGCTTGATTTCGGGAGCTGCATTTTTGCAGGCTGCAGTGTCATGCTACAAAAGAAAACCTGATGTAGATATGTGAGCGGAATGAAACGTGAATGTATAGTCATTTGGTTGCATAACTGTCGAGCTATGTGCTTAATGTTATGTGTGGAAAAATCAATGTGATGAGCATTATCTCTGTTTTGGGAATTGCTTCCCATTATGGCTGTAATTGATCGCTTTACTCTAAGAGCATTAAACATAAATCAATAACACAAATCTTTCCCTTATCTATCAATACTCATGCTCAACTGTGGCACCTCTAACAGTCGTGGGAACCATCCAGGAAATCGTGCACTTAAACCATAAAGTAAAATTTTGTCAAAATGCATAAATCAATCTGTAAATGGTGTCGGTCTTTCGGCTGCTCCCGTCAAGGGGTCAATTTCCACTGCGGACAACACACAAATTGTCACAGGTTTTACGCTGGATGACCTTCCTGATGCAAACCTTCCCATTTTATTCAGGCTTAGCACCAGCACTGCATCCAATGGCTGGGATTTGAGCATTGGCTGGGAATAGAACCTGGGCCTTCTGTGAGCTCATGTACAGTAAATGTGGGCATAGAAACTATTTCCTCACGGATGTAACTGGAAACAGAGATTAACCGTGTGAAATGACAACCAGGTTTATATTTGAGCATTGTGAGTGACATCACATCAGCTGATGAGACATTCTTTTCTTTACTCTATCAGACCATCTAAAGTTCTACAGTGCTGTGAAAAAGTATTTGCCTCCTTCATGAATTGTGGCAAGTGAAATTTACATTACAGCTTTTCAAAAATCGCAGTCATTCATGATTTAGCAAGGGGGCTTTTTTACATAGGGCCAGGAAGGTTTGGACAGATTTTTTCACCTAAATGAATTAAATCATCATTTAAAAAGTGCATTTGTATTTATTCAGGTGAAATATTAAAAATCAGTTTGATGATCTGAATCACTGAAGTGTGACAAAGATGCACAACATAAAAAAATCAGGAAGGGGGCAAATACCTTTTCACAGCACTGTGTATGCTTGTAATTATAGCAAAACAGCAACAATAATATTAAATAATTTTGCAACAAGCTAGCCAGTAGACATTAATGAGCTGTGTTAGCAAAACGTTTGCTAGCTAATTTGATTAAATTACCTTTTCAAAACAGTATTACAGTCAGTGTTGTAACCAAGTGCCTGTATATTAAATGAACAAATGCCAGTGCTGCTGTAAAATAAATAAAAACTGATACTGTAATAATAATAATAATACTTTTTAAAATGAGCTTAACCACAAGTTGACAAGCTAAAAATGTCAATTAGTAAAGGCTTTTTATTGGCTTTTACCGGTTTACAACCATTACAAAAAATATTTGGTGAGATAAGCTTTTTTTTAAGGCGGCACTTTAGTGTAGTGGTTAGCACTGTCGCCTTGCACCTCCAGAGTCCCGGTTTGATTCCTACCTCAGGTCTGTGTAACTGAGTTTGCATGTTCTCCCTGTGCTTGATGGGTTTCCTCTCTTAAGATATACTTTCCTCCCACAGTCCAAAGACATGCAGGTTGGCGTTCCCAAATTGCTCATAGTGTGTTAATGTATGTGTGTGTGCCCTGCGATGGATTGGCACCCTGTCCAGGGTTTACCCCACCTTGTGCCCTAAGTCTCCTAGGATAGGCTCCAGGCCCCCTGCGACCCTGGATAAAGGATAAAGAGGTGAGTGAGTGAGGGTGAGCTTACTTTATGTGTTAGCTACATTATCCATGTAGCTCCAATACAACTTAAGGAAACAAATATCAAAGAACAACCACATCCAATCTGAATGGCTGCATTGGGAACGCTTGGGTATAAAAATATGTAGCTGAGCTGTTTCTTTAACCAGTCATTTTCTCCTTGCCATTTCCTTGTGATGTTGTTTTTTCCAGACATCACTAACAGTATTAGCTCTTAAGATATTCTTTATGGGAATCTAGAAATGTGATAAATGTCTGAATAAACAGACCCTGACTGACCGGCTCCACATGTATGCTTACAGCAGATCATGACAGCGGTTAACAGCAGGTTTCTTGGATATTTGAGCGCAGCAGGCCTCAGTAGTACAGTAGCTTCCTGTCATCTGAGGTCAGGTAATTAACCTCCGCAGATCGAGCTGCCCTCCCTCCGAGATCAGTGACCAGGATGAGTTCAGCTCAGGATCGTAATTACTTCATCACAAGGCCAGAACGTACAGCAGCTGCTCGCAGTCATACGGCGCATGCCTGCAGCAGAAAACTCGCTCTTCCGAGTCATTACACCGCAGCTAAAACATCCAATTAACCTCATCAGCTCCTGCGTCTTAACGAGGAGCTAAAAGCACGAGGAGAAGTGCGTCAGGCTTCTCGTGGCACCCGGGATCAGACAGAAAGCATAATCCAATTCCAGCTCCATTACTGAAAATAAGTGGCCTGATTAAATTTTCAGATGCATCTCAGGACCTTGTAAATGAGAGCGCTGTTATCACCCTGATGCCGCTTGATTACGGTGCAAATGATTCTGCTGGACAGAATCCACAGCACATCAGCTTGATGAAGCTTCTGCGTAGTATAAATACCAATAAAGTATGCTTACTCACAAGCACTTAGATTAGAGGTGATTATATTAGAACTGAACACTCTGTGTTCTGAGCGAACAACATGTAAATAGTTCCAGCTAGAAACAACCAGTTAAACTCAGCGCATAAGCAAAACCTTTAGGTGAACTATTATGAGTATGGCTCCTAACAACATTTGGATCAAATCATCCACCCTAAGCCAGCATTTCACTACTTATATGCTATTTATATGTGGTTGTTTGTGAGGTCCTCTTGCCATATACTGTTCGTCACTTTTTAGGAAAAAAAAGATGCACATTCTAATATTCCATATGGTTCACCTTCCAGGTTTTAATAATGTATTTTACAGTTCTATCCAATTTTAGCAGTTTTAGCAACTTCCTTTTTTTCATCTTGTTGTTTTCTTTGCTTGATGCAAATCAATAATTTGACCCTTCTAAAAAAGAGTAGGATCTTTGTCATGACAACAGGATATGTTTTCTGACATGGTTATTTAAGATATGAGAGCTATGTGCTGCATCAAGTTAAATAACTTGTTGCTAGCTTAAACATATTAATCACTGAAGTAATTATCTAGCATAAGACTATAACTATTTAGTTAGATAAATGTGGTGGTGGTATTTTTTTCCTGGGCAGTGTAATTACTGATTGCTGCTCATTTGTAGCTATACACTTTGGGTAAGTCTGCCTCTACTTCTTTTGGCACCAATGACCTGTTGGTAAACACTGACATAGTAACTACATCATTTTGCACAGTTGGTTTAAGAAACACTCCAACAAACACTGCTGCTTTCACCAAAAACGGACACTCAGGAAGGCTAGAGCCTTCCCTACCTACCTATAGTATACAGAGTTCTCACAAGGATCAGTAAAGCATCCATCCATCCATCCACCCATCCATCCAACTTCCCATCCATCCATCCATCCATCATACATCCACTTAACCATTTATTCATCCAATCATCAATCCCTCTAACCACCAATCCATTTATCCATCCATCCATGTATCCATTATCCACCCAACTACCCATCCATCCATACATCCATCATACATCCATTTAACCATTCATCCATCCAACCATCAATCCCTCTAACCACCAATCCATTTTTCCATCCATCCATTTATCCATTATCCACCCAACTACCCATCCATCCATCCATCCATCCATCCACCTAACCTTTCATCCAACCATCCATCTATACTCTCACCTGATATGTATTGTTCACTTTTCTGTCAACAATCTTCAGAATTTTGAAGGTTGCAATCTGGTTATCCCTCCCTGCATGCACACTTATGAGCAGCAAATAACATCTACAA
This sequence comes from Clarias laeviceps, assembly GCA_030014305.1. Taxonomy (NCBI): domain Eukaryota; kingdom Metazoa; phylum Chordata; class Actinopteri; order Siluriformes; family Clariidae; genus Clarias; species Clarias laeviceps. The sequence continues at coordinate 13,243,718 of JAQMYJ010000020.1, forward strand.
CATTGCATTGGAATGAGCTTTTTGGAGCAACTGGAAAAGTTCTGTTCTCTGCTGTGATGAGAAGAGTCCTGTTTCTCAATTATTGAGAAAAATACATTTATTGGTGTGTAAACAACATAAGCATGTTAAGTATGTAAAATATTTAAAAAAATTAACAACTAATTAACAAAAACTTTTCTCACACTTGTCATTATCAATATTATGGATCGCTTATAGTCCAGTTGGTAGGTTCACATTGATTTATTTCAATCCACTTTGATTGCAATATTCTTAAATCTTTCATCTCTAACAGGTTGGACCACAAGCTACTAAAAATGAGGTACTGAAAAGTGTGAAAACTGTGGGATTATTTTATCATCTCAGTGCTTCAAAGTGACCTTTGGCTAACAGGAGGATTTAACCTGATAGTATACTGTGTCAAAGAAAAAGTTGACTCCTCTGCCAGTGTATTTTTATAATTACCTTCTGTAGCTTATGTGATTAATTCACTATTTAGATATTTGAAACTGAAAGATTTATAAATAGGTTTTCTGTCTGTGAATAAGTTATTCTCTCTCTGGGACTATGTACATCAGTCATGGCTATATTCATATGAAGAAATTTCACATAAAAAAAATTGTGGATAGTTTGTCATTACTACCCACTTTTGTTGACAGATGCTCTTGTCCAGACCGATGTACAAAATGCTTTAAAGTTTCCATCATTGGATAGATCACTGGTTTACTAGGTTACTAAGTACCATCAGACAAACACTGTACAGACATCTCGAAGAAGTTCATTCCTCCACCTCCAGTAGGTGCCAGAACCGATCAGAACAAAAGTCATTATGCAGTCCGACACATCTACTTTTTTACAGTTAAATTACAAACTGTAGATTGATAAAAGCTACAAATATTTAAATTTAAAAGATCAAATGTCATTGAGTTGATCCCATTAAGTTTGATACAACTTATTTCCCTCTCAGAGCATCTGCATTGTTTCTCAGTGATGAGGAAGGACTTCCTATCTGTCCATGAGTATCCCAGCGATACACTAACTAACTCCGTCTCATTAACAAAATTCCTTCCCCATCCTCCTGCCCAGATTAGTCCAATTTGACAGGTCCATGTTTACAGCGATCAACATGAAGCTGCATCCCTGACAAATATTCAGAGAAAGCAGAAAACAGCCAGCTCGTCATTATCGGTTTGGAGAAAACAGCGGCAGCGATGTCCCCAGTCTCACAGCAACAGCCTCAACACTCATCCAATTAACACAGGGAGAGGTCCCGTGGCAACGGGCTAATTGAGCCTATGGGGTATTTGCTTACAGTAAGGACTTATTTCACTTCCTCCAAGCATGATGAAGCACTGTGTGTCTCCTACTAGTCAAAGCATAGACTCTGAAATGATGATGTCAACCACTTGAGGAGTGTCATGTTTAAAGCCTTGAAATGAGCAGGAAAAGAGAATCGCAGTCAGTAACTGCTTTATCATACTCAAGGTTGCTGTGGATTAAGAGCTTGTCCTGAAAGACTCAAAAAAAAAAAAAAAAAAAAGCACAGCTGTCATGAAAAGTGAAGAAGAATGACAGGTACTTGTTTAAAAGAGACAAAAAAGATGGGAGTAAAAAAAAGAGAAACAACTTTTATGACAAAAGAGAAGAGTTCTAAAGCTGACAAGAAGGAAGGGAGCACTTTAAGGAGGAAAAAATGAAAAGGAAAACACAAAGAACCAGTGGCATTCAAATCAAACCAGGACTTTTGACTGTGTAGAATAAGAGGAGTAAAAACACCCTTTATTTCACTACATAATCCCCTGCTACACTGATGCACTCATCTCAGTGTTTCGATACCATCAACATAGAAAGTCATGATTCATGAGTCAGTAATCCCAACTGCCTACTTCAGGTCTGAAATGCTGGCCTCCCAGGAACTCCTTAAATGGGCCAAGCATGTGAAAATGCCTTGGAGTGACGTCAGGACTGTACGGGGACATTGCAATAACTCCCAGCCGAGTTTCTGTAATGTTCAAGTGCTGTTCATGAATGATTGTGTGTACAGTTCCCTCAGACAGATATGTCTTCTTTACAAGTTGGCAACAAGTTATCCATCGATTTTCTAGGATTAGAAAAATTACACTTGCTGAATGTTCACAAGAACGACTGCAGTGGGCTTCGATTCACCTTGGCCCAGATCATCATTCACAGACATACGGCCTTCTTTAATGTCTTTGCACCACTAAAATTGCAGCTAAAAGGCTTATCATTGTGCTACGCTTAAAAGAAGGAAGAAGTATTGAGGTGCAGAATGTAAGCAAAACACAAAGGAAAAGATTCAACAATAACCATTTATTAGAACACCACGAGAATAATAAATAAATAGAGAAGGGAAAATAGTCTACGGCAGATAAGAAATGAATAAGAAATAGACACACAGAGGGACACAGTGATAATATCAAAAATAGAAGAGTGAAAAGATGGTGTTGATGAGAAATGAAGGGAAGGTACATGAACAGTGTGTTAAAAATAAAATAGAAGAACAAAAAGAGAGGAACACAGTGACCCTTTTTGGAAGAAAGGAGAGAGTGCAAAAGACTACACTTGTAGGAGAAAAGGAAAAGAGATTGAACTCAATGGAAATCAGAAAGATCACATGAGAGAGAATAAAAAAGAAATTTTTTTTTTTTTATTCACATTAGATATATTTGGCAATTTGATGCAAAAAACAGCACTGTCTGAATATGTGCATTAGGTTTTCATTTTCAACACCCTATAAAAATTATAAATAAAAATATCATCTTCTCAAAATAACACAATTGAATACCCTCTAGGAATCTTCTGTTTAAAAGTATAGAGGAGGTTACGTTTTTTCAGAGCATGGAGTTATATAAGCAGCATTATACAACAGTTAGTGATGTGGCCAGAGGTGTTCCATGAGTGTCGATAATAGAGCATAACAACACTGGGACATTTAATTATATCTATCACTCTATCACTGCCTACCAAAACCTACATTCAAAACCTGTCACATAAGCACTTTCAGCAGGAAAACACATCTGTTAACGTTATGTCATCCTCTTTAGTAATTTCTACTAAGTCATTTAAAATTGCCTTTGAATTGTCCATGTTGAATTGTCAATATTCACCACTAAAGTGAGCTACAAAGCTGACTAGCTTCTAACACAAGGCTGAATCCCAAATCCGTCTCTAACTCCTGATCACGGGCACTACTTGGTGTGTGGAACAAGGGATTGTACCGCATAGTGCACTAGCTTTCCATTTAATGCTATTTGGGATTCAACCCTAAAACCTGGATGTTAGCAGAGCTGGCATTCTAAAGCAAAACAAAATATAAAGTAAAACTAGTTTGTGAGGACTGTCCACCACCTCCATCGTTTACTCTCCACAACTTTTGGCTGCATAGTACCCGGAAATAATTGAAAAACTACAGTACTTTAAGCGCTGTTAATTACACTAACTGTTGGTCATTTACTCTCATTCGCCAGATCCGACGGTTGCAGTTATTTTAATTCTGCCAGACACAGAAGAATATGTGTTGGCGGAGCCACTAGTATGATGACACAGCCATCACACCACACAGGAGACACTTATACAAATCAAAGTACAAATCAATCCCAGAACAACAGCAAAGGTCCTTGTAAAGACACTGGAGGAAACAGGTACAAACATATCTATATCCACAGTAAAATGAGACCGATATGGACATAACTCAAAAGGCTGCTCAGCATAGAAGAAGCCACTGCTCTAAATCCACTATATATATATAAAAAAGCCAGACTACGGTTTACAGTTGCACATGGGGACAAATATCTTAGTATCTTTTTGGAGAAATCTCCCCTGGTCTGATGAAACAAAAATTGAACTGTTTAGACATAATGACCACCATTGTATTTGCTTCAAGAGGGATAGAGCACTTCACAAAATAGATGGCATCATGAGGAAGGAAGGAAGGCTATGTGGATATAATGAAGCAACATTTCACGACATCAGCCAGGAAGCTAAAGCTTGATTGCAAATATGTCTTCCAAATAGACAATGACCCCGAGCATACTTACAAGGTTTTGGCATAATAGCTTAAGGATCTTAAAGTAGATGTATTGGAGTGGCTCTGACTTCAGTCCAATAGAAAATCATGGGCAGAAGTGAAAAAGTGTGTGTGAGCATGGAGGAAAACAATCCTGACTCAGTTACACCAGTTCTGTCAGAAGTAATGGGCTAAAATTCCAGCAACTTATTGTAGGAAGCTTCCCTCTACTGTTATTCTGACATTTCACATACTTACAGTAAATATAAAGTAGTGATCCTAACTGACCTGGGACAGTGATCTAAGTTAGCGCAGATTAAATGTCGGGATTTATGAAAAAAAAAAAATGAGCGTTAATGTATGTGGCAAGGGTGTACAGTATGTAAATTTTTGTTTTGCTGTTTTTTCTGATAAACATATATAGGGCTCAGGATTGTGCAATATAGAATGACATATCCTTTTATTCTGCACAACCTGGGCAATATGATGAACTGAATTTTATGTAATTTTAACCAACTGTACAAAAATAACTGAGCAAAAAAAAATAAAAATGGGTCACATAGGCAAAGAAATAGCACATATAGTTGTTTTTTTGTTGTTTGTTTTTTTTATGACCAAAAAAAAAATGCTCATATTGAGAGTTCTACATATTTGCGATGTCATTCCCATATTCCGGTCCTGCTAAAATTTACACATTATAAAAGTAATTCTATCCCCCATTAACACAGACTGGCAAGGCTTCCATATAAGCACATATATTTCTTTTATCGTCATTGACCTACTGTATGCTATGTAGCCGGCACAGTTCTGTGCTGCTTGGGTTTTAACAAAGGGTATTTGTTTGTTTGTTTGTTTGATAAGAGTTGCATTTTTTTTTTCAGAAAAAAATAAGTTAAAGAATAATCCCTGTTATATGTAAAAGTTTTACTTGTGTAAATGGCTGTGCTGCTTTTATTTAATGTTCTCTCCTTTAACGTATCTTTAGAAAACCAATTGAAAAAGGCCAGGAATAGATATAACCGCTTGTTGTGAGGGTAGAAATAAAAAGAAAAAAACAAACAAAGCCATATTTTAAAAGGGAAAGATGAAGAGCACATCTGCTACTCAGTTTCATTCAGGAGAGATGGTATGCGATGTGAAGGGCGGAACACAGAGATCATTGTCACAGGCTTTACTTTCAGGCTACACGGCCATGATGGAGACCCTGCTGGAGTGGCACGTCTGTGTCATGACAGTTACCCGGTGATGTCAGCACATGGCCCCAGGGAGCATGGCCCAATGCCCGTGGGGTCACAGCGAGGCAACAGATAAGCACCAGCAAGTCTGTCTCACAGATGGTATACACACACGCACAGAATAGGCGGGGGTGTCTGGTTGTTGGACGTTAGCGTTTGTCAGTGCCAGAGTGTCGGCCCGCTCTGGCTGCTCTGCTGGCACTCCGTTCGTTCTGTCAATCTGGTAAATAAATAACAACAACAAACAGCATAGATCGAGCTGTGCCTGTGGACCATATGGGGCTCTCCCTTATTCCCTTACTCCCTCCCTCTCCTTCACTTGCTCCCTCCCTCCCTCCCTCCATATTCACATTAGCACACCGACAAAGAGCTGGCTTTCAACTTGCCTTCTCACCATGGGATCAGATGCGTTCGGCAAAATGGCGGACAAATTAGGTAGGCCGCACGGAAACATTAGGAGTGTGGTATTAGGAGCCGTGCTAGCAGAAGGGAGGATGACTCATGCCTCTGTAGAGTTTGATGGTGTCTCCGGTGGCCGGGAGGAGCTCTGCTATAACGGGTGTGTTCTTTCTGGCAGAGTGTGTGAAGGCAGCAGAGAAAGAGAGTGGGGGGGGGGGGGGGCGGTGGCGGTAGGGGTGCAATCGTTCTTGCATAAAGCCTTGCCTGGGTCCAGACAGCCCCCTGGAACATTACTGCACTGAGCCTGCCCTGGCCCTCACACACACACACACACACACACACACACAAGCTACAGATGGTCCTCTAATGCAACTAGCAGACACTGACTGCATGAGACAAGTGGAAAGCAAGCACCACATACACACACTCCGTAAACATTAACACACAATCACTTAACCACCAGAACAATATAAACTAACACACATTTTACATGATTCGAATGGAATAAATCATGTATAAATATAAAGCAAACTTAAAAACAGCTGGGTTGAATTTCAGACATAAAGTAGCACAATACAGTGTTGTGATTAAAAATCATAGCATAAATAAATAAATAAATAAACAAACCGTAACCTGATCCTCTAACAAATGGAATTAAAAAAAAAAAATTTTTAAGTTGTGATCTTTGGCTTTATATATTTTTCCTGAATAAAAACACTAGCTGGTACTCAATGTTTAATATTGGTTCAATTATACGAAAACGTGAAAAAGTGCTATTGTGCTTGTTAGACTTCTTAAAATAAAAAAAACGACTCTCACATATTTAACACTGCTGTACCTGACACACACACACACACACACACACAGTGAAAAATAGAATCATGGTCCTGAAAACAGCTCCCTCTGCATTGCTCACACTCACACTATCCATACTACTCTTCATACAAGTACTCAACTACTACTGTTACTACTGTTACTACTATTACTACTACTACTACTACTACTATTATTATTATCATTATTAATAATAATAATAATAATAATAACAACAACAACAATAATAATAATAATAATAATAATAATAATAATAATAATCTATTATTCTTATTCTTATCAATAAATTCTGTATTAAAGCGTGACTAATAAAAGCAGCTACTAAGACTCCTACTAGCTCCCAGCTGAGCATCTCACAAACTGCATTACTAAATCATCACACACACCCTTTAAAGAAATAATCTCACTTAGCACCACAATTGAGCACCATGCATACACGCTTTATCAAATAGGAAAATAAATGTCTGTATTTAAGTAAAGTACTCTAAAAGTACAGTTTGTACCATGCTGCAATCCTGACTTTAGTGAACTTTGATCACTTCTTGTCCAGTTTTATAGATATGTGGTAAAATACAACTACACAGTAGTTTTGCAAAAGTAGAAACAATAGATTTAGATTTTGTTAAAGTTTGGTCTGACACATTTTTCTTTCACTGGGTCTCACTGATGTCCCATTATTGATTACTTTATAATTAAACTTGACATTTTTACTCTGTTGAGAGTTTAAAGTGTGGTGTCCAGGTTTGGGCTTGTTTTCATGAAAGAAGATACAGCATCTGTCAGCCTTAATCAGCCAGTGAATTTAGATTGATTTATTATGACAGTTTACTATCTAAAATAATAATAATAATAATAATAATAATAATAATAATAATGATAATAATATTGTCTGACCAAGAAGTTTGTCTCCCAGAATGAGAGTACAATGTAAGTAATGCAAAAAAAATGCATTCTAAAGTTCAGCTGAGACTCACATGAAATAGTTACAGTTTATTTACAAATTTAACTCTTTTCTTTCCCTGGAACAAGCTGGAAATGTACTTCGAACACCTCAACACTGATTTAAGACAGACTTGAAAATATCTGAACTATGTTTTAAGAATAGCCACGAAATCAGAACATATTTCTGACATGCATTAGACTTTTTTTTCCAGGAACAGTCGACCAGTCATATTTTAAATAAATTTTACAGATTTTTATTTTATTCATTTAACAGATTTTTTAAATAGATTGTTTGTTGAAGTTGAACAACTGGTCCGTAAATGGTCTCGAGATAACAGAGAAAAAATTTATATCACTATTGCTGGGTAAAGAAATTGTTATTTGGCTAATGTATTATTTTGGAAGTGTTGATGAAGAAATAAAAACCCCTTTCTTTTATGTTAAAAAGGAAACATTTTGTACAAGGTATTAAAATCTGTCAAGTTCAAGAATCCTGGGAATTATGCACAGACAGAAATATAGGTATCTGACCTCATACCTCACCTTGCATTTTACTCGAGTATAAATCAAAGCTGCATTTTGTCAAGTGATTCTCTCGCCAATCCTGTTTCTCTCTCATCTCTCTTATTTCTTTGTCCAGTATAGCATGGCATTGTAGAACTGGCAGGTTTCCAGCCAGATTAAAGATTTATATTAGCAGTGTTACTTTAAAACCCTTGATGAAACCATAGAGAAAGGAAACAGTTTTCCGGTACTGTATGTCACTGGAGACACTTCATCCAATCAGCTTTGACCTGAAACACACACTGCCACAACACGTTGTTAGGATTCCGGAGGAGTGCATGTTTTTCTGTGTGTGTGTGTGTGTGTGTGTGTGTGTGTGTGTGTGTTGGGATGCACGTATTCGAAGAAGAAAACAGCTTTAAAAGGCATGATCTCACATGTTTGCTGACAAAATCCAGGAAATGGTCTGTGAAATGGCCTTTCTCTTGGCCACATTTATTGATGAAACATTCCTCAATAAATGGCTCCCTAATGAATGCTAGAAACCTGAACTGCAAGATTATACTTTGTCTGATTCACCCAGCTCATCCTTGGTCCTTTTTCTCCTTCTCACATTTATTTTCTCACACTATCACTCCTTTTTTTTTTTTTTTTTTGTGCTTCACCTTGTAACATTCATCACTTTCCAAATTGCCAAGACAGGGACGGACCTTTGTTTCAAATTGTATTAACTGTGACACTGATTAAGATTTCTGCAACAAATGGTTCCGCACATAACAGGCCGGAGAGTGAGGGAGTGGACGAGCCGAGTGCCCTTACTGAAACGATTCCTAGAACAGATGGAGAATGGGTTCGCTCTTTCCACCCTGTCTGTATGTACACACTGTCTATTTAATCATTGCTATGTAAAACTACTCTCTCTCAATCTTTATGTCCTCCTTTCTTTCTCAGACCAGATGAGTGTATGTGTATGTGTGTGTTTGTGGGGGGGGTGACAGTAAAAGAAAAGAAAATGGACTTCTATGTCAGTGACAGCCTTTCTTTCCCCCTTAATCCTAGCCCCAAGCCTCGGCGTGCGTTCAGGCGTGCTATTACATGGCATTAGGAGAGCTGGAGCTCGGCACCTGGTGTTCCACATTCGGTGGCAGCTGACTGTACAGTTCACAGACAGACAGACACACACACACACACACAGACACACACGTCCACCCCGCCAGGTGGTTCCACTTCAATCACATTAGCTAGTCACTCTAGGGTTAATAAAGACCCCGGCCCCCCCAACCGCCCCCTTGGCCTGCCTGCTCCAGAGCCCTTTTTAGCCGACGCTAGCCACTATGTCTTCTTTATGGCTGGAGAGACAATACGGTTTAAAACTCGTTAAAAGCCCCGATCCCTGAGTAATTAAACTACGAGTCCTTGCTGCTTGGAATCTGCGCCCCTGCTAATGTTTCAGTCTATACCGGAGGCCCGTTTGTGCCAAACCCAGCCAGCCATAATAGGCTTTTCATAGACGCAGAAAGCAGATGGATGAGATGGAGGAGAGCAGCGAGACGGCCGAGGCTCGCCGCGAATCCGGCGCAGAGCTCACACAATGCGAAGAGATGCACAAAACCCGGCCCTCTGATGTCCCCTTTTTGTTAGCTTTTGTTTGTGGCGCTCAAAAAGCGGAGTAAATAGCGCTCATTTCAATGACAATCGGTATAGATTTACCCATTTAAACGCCACCCGAATCTGCCGGCTAGTCATTAGCGGCCGGACAAATTACATGGCTACTGAAAACATATGTAGGCAGCTGTTTTGTTTGTTTAAAAAGCAATGCCAATGTGCATTTTATTACTCGAAGAGACGCCTGTTGCTTTCAGGGTCGACGGAGGTGCGCTGAGAGTGCCGAGGCCCTTTTTTCAGAATTACGACACAAAAACAGGGAAAGGAAGGCTCCAGTTTTTGAGGACGCACAAAGAGAGAGAGAGATAATTAATTGAGCAAATGAAGCTCCAAAGCATTGATTGATGCAGATGGAGGGGCAAATGAACAGAAATGCACTGCTAATTCTTACCGCCACGACATCGCTCGTTTATTTCCTGCCTTCTGGATTTGGGAAGGATTCAGGACAAAGTAAACAAGACAAAATGTATTAATGTTTGTATTTAAAATTTAGATTTTCATTATAAGCACTGAATAGTGGGCAGAGCCACTGTCGTTCAGGCCCAGATTTAGTCAGACACAAAGATTTTTTTTTTAATGCGGTAAAATAAACAAATTCTCACAAAACAACATTGCTAGTAGAAAGAATAAAACAGCAACCATAATTCGTTTTAAAATGAGTGGAACTACAGTCATGGTTCTCAAAGCCGGGTCTATGCAGGATAGCTAAAGGGTTTATGACTTTTTAATTTTGTTACAATAGTGGAAATCACAACCCGCTATTATCAGATTTATTTTTATTACCAGAAACTAGCCTATTAGACCGGTCGCGTGAATTACCTCTGCAGCTTGAGTAATTAGGCTTGGAATAATGAAATCACTTCAACCTAATGACAATTTATTAACATTTTATTTAAAACGGTTATTTAAAATTTTGTCCTGCCAGTAGAAAGGAGAAAAAAAATATGAACAAATTACTAATACATACATTGAAACAGTGAAACATAGAGTACATACATATACTGTATATGAATAATTCAATACAATGTAATTGAATTTGTATTTCATTTTTAACCAGTCGCAATCCAGCATGACAGAAATAAAAACACTGGGTAAAATAAAAATTTTTTTATAGAATTGTCAGTTCCTAATGTGTTCCTTACAGGAAAAAGAAACCTTAAGAAAAAACAGAATCAAAGGGAAACGCTTTCTTATTTAAGTGATACTAGATAAATAAATATTAAAATTTGAAACTTTAGACTGTATCCATCAGGTTTTTCACTGATGAGCGAATGCACTGGTGGCAAGATGACCACAACAAATGCCTACTATACAGTAGTTGTGTGCTATAAGTGTCAAAAAGTGCATTTGTATTTAGAAGAAATGAGTTTTTGTGAACATGACATCCATTTTGCTAAAGTTACCTGCTGACTGTTCACTGATGGAGAGAAAATTGTAAAAATATTCAAATGATTGCAATTACAAGCCATTACAGAAAAAGAAAAAACCAACGCAGTCCAAAGCCATCTTCATTGTTATTAAGTAGAATATGGAGATTTTTAAGTAAATTATTAAGTACTTAGTACTTAGTAATTAGTTGGAACGTGTTCATAAAAATAAATCTGAATGGAGAGCTTTTGGAGATTTTTATTTTATATAGTTATAGGACCCTTAAAGCAACCTTATCTGGAAGATTATTTAAAGGCATTCCTTGCCACAAATGATTATATACTATTACATATGCATATATACTGTATATATACAGTATATAAAACTATTACATATAGCACATGGTAGCTTAGTGATTAGCACTGTTGCCTTGCACTTCTAGGGTCAGGGTTCAAGTCTCGTATTGGGTGTGTGTGCGTGGAGTTTGCATTCTTTATCTACCTTGGAACCTAGATTCATGCTCAAAAATGATTCATGCTCAAAAATTGCCCTTACTGTGTGAATGATGACCGGAGCGTTGTACAAATGGGAATAAATACAATGGCCATTATTGGCCTCCAGGCTCCCTAGTTGCACTACAGAGGTTCCTAGATAGATGGATATACCATATATACAAGTAATATGAAGCAAAGATAAAAAATTGTATACAAAATAATTCCTCATAATGCTCCAAGTGAGCATGATAGACAGGTGAATCAAAACAGCCAATACATAAATCTAAAATGTCAGTAGTTGTTTATGGATTTTACAAGTTTACAAGATGTGTATTTAACATATTTCATTTTTTCTGCTTCAGTCCTCTAAAGTCAGGATGTATTAGGCGAGGTATTATCCAACGCTTCGTTGCTATTCCATGAGCCGTTTGTTTTGTGTTTAATCTCTTAACACATATCAGCACGCTTTCTGCTTACCTCCACACACACACACACACACACACACGCACACACACACACACACAGACAACGAAGACGCCCCATTTAACACATCAAAGCCCAGAGGCTGTAGACGGAGAGGCAGAGATGCAGCCAGTGTCCCACTTTAATCTTCTTTAGCCAGCCGTGTGTGGAGACACACGCAAGAACAAATTCCATTCAGGGCCGAGATGCTAACGCCAAAGGGGCGGGGAGGCTCTTTACACACTCCAACCTAGCACACACACACACACAAAGCCCTGCCATTTCAAAAAGCCTTTGTGCTACATTAAGAGGCATAATGCACATCCTATTATTATCAATTATTAAATATTAATCACGTCTGGTCTAAAATAAACACAGCGCTCCAAGTCTTAGAGGATATAAAGAGATAAAAGAACGAGAAAGAAGAAGAGCTCTTTCCTCGATCATAGTGCACATGGCGGTATTAAATTGGGGTCACAGGCCCAACACTTGCACTATAAGAGTCAGCATCTAGAGGAGATAGAGAATGGCCTGCAATGCCGCAGATCCCACTATAACATCGATATGACGGCATTAGCAGTATCTAATTGCTGCCACATAGCTGCATTAATAATGATGAATGGCTGCATAAAGCAATAATAAGATATCACTGACATCTCCTGGGAGTGTTTTTATGTTTGTAAGCATTTTATCCTTATTAAAGTCAGGCATAAAGTATGGGATTTTCTGCTGGACTGCATATCTGCCTTGTGCTTTTTGACCAAAAAAAATCTAGAATATTTTTATTATTTCATGTTAGATGTACAATATATTGTTTTATGTAGGAGTTCTGGATCTACTTCAATGTAAACTTGGGTCTCAGAGGCTGCCTGGTACTCAGAGGCAGGTTTAAGATCATCAGAGATGGTGTGGGTCAAATGACACTTTAAATACTGCTAAACAAGGAAAAAGGAAAGTGGGGCTTTGATTTTTAATTATCTTACGCTGGGAAAAAGAAAATGATGATTATTTTAGTCAAATGCAGCATGTGCATTTACTGTATAATTGAGCTTTTAAATGATGCAATATCACACTCGAGGTTGTGCTGATGTGATGAAAGTGATGATATTCAGCACAACAGCACGACTTCAAGCGTGATATTGCTTTTATACAACAGTTCCACAAACAAAGATTTGTGGATTTAGCCCTTTCTTTCAAGCTACTTTAAGCAATAAATAAGTAGACAAAATGTTAAGTACAATGGCCGAGAAGTGCAAAACAAAATAACAAATTCAAAAACAAAATAACAAAAACAAAAACAAAATAACAGGCAGCAGTACTTCTTGTATGTCTTGAGTGACAGATGTCTCTCCCAATAAGTGATAAGAATATAATTTCACCAAACTATACCTACCTTTTCTGGTTTGACCAAATTGTCGTTGTGTTTTCTCATTTGGTATTTTGCTTCTAGATATGTCGTTGTATTTTGTTTTTGGTTTAGTTATTTTGTTTATGAATTTGTTATTTTGTTTTTTAATTTGTTATTTTGTTTTCAATTTTGTTATTTTGTTTTTGAATTAGTTATTTTGTATTTGGTTTAGTTATTTTGTTTTTGAATTTGTTTTTTTGTTTTTTTTTGGGGGGGGGGGGGGGTGTTATTTTTTTTTTGAATT
>JAQMYJ010000020.1:13257396-13269335 GCA_030014305.1 Clarias laeviceps
GTGAGTTTGTTTTGCACTTCTCGGCCACCGTAGTTTAGTGACAACGTTATCAGATGTGTTTTTGTGCTTAAAGTGCTTCTATTTCTGGATTTAAATGTGGGTTTTGGCAGGCTGCTGCTCTCTCCTCAGGATGACGGACCATACAGACCTACCCTCACCTATGCTGCAGCCAAGAGTTGGAGTAATTAACAGATATTAGAACACCTGAGACTTCCGAGTATGTGATACATATAGTTAAACGTTTCAGTGCTGTTACTGTCTATTCTCACCATTCGTGGTAGGCCTTTTGTTCCAAGAACCAACTGCTGTATGATTGAGCTTAAATATGTGCTATGGTACTAATACTATTTGTGCTATGTTTTATGGATTAAGTGTGTTTTCCGTGGGGTTTTGTTGGTGTGATCTGGCAACCCTGTTTGAGAAAATTACTTGTTTAATTAAAGAATACAACCAAAATTAACCCGCATCATTCCAGGGTAACAATATGTGGATTTTTGTTCTTTGTTCTTATCCTCATGTTTACTGCTCTTGCAATTTTTAAACAAGAGGAGAAGGCAAGATGACCTTCATAGCTCATCACACATGCTAAACTTCTCTCCTAGAAACTTGTCAAGTAACATAATGTTACCTCCCTGTGGAGAAAACATGTGCAAAGAGAATATATTTATTGGACGGGATCGGGTCAGACCATTCCAACTGAGGTGTTGATGCATGTGTATCCTGAGTGGACTATTATTCTGATTATTAGAGGATTATTAGGGACCATACGAATGAACTTACTGTGCCTTCATGTCACTTGTATGTGAAATGTCATCACTAAACTGATTCTATATTATGAATAATTAAAAACTGAGCAAATTGTTAAAATTTATACTAAAACTCTTTGTAATTAAGCTCTCTTTATGTGACATTGTGTTCCACAAACTAATCATACAGTACCTGCTCCAACTACTCCCACTCTACAGATGTAAGTTATTAGGCTATTGTAGGCTGTAAGTTATTGGAACCTCAGTTTAATATATTTGCTAAACATTTTTAGAAATACCAAATTTAAATGCTGTGACAACCTATTCTGACAACAAAGTCCATTCGGCCCTATTGCCCCATGGCAGTACTTTTACCCAAGATGATCTAAAACTTTCAGTCACGGGAGCTAAATTGGAACCATTTGCCACCACAGAAGCTGGAAACAGGCCTCCAGTCTTGCTCCAGATTAATGGTATGTGCCCCCTATTTTCAACAGTTAAATCGTTGACTTAATCCTACTTAATTGGACAACTAATGTGTAGGTGGCAGCCAGTGGCACAGTTGGGTGTTTGAGAAGAATGAAACAACTGAAATGAGAATTTAGTGCAATGGATAAACTCTAGCAACCATAAATGAGGGAAAAGAAAAACTGATATACCAATAAGACAAAGACGCATCTCTACTTATCTTTAAATTCGAAGACTTGGTTGACTGTTGTCCATGCTCAATCACACCTAATTCAACTAATCAGCTAATGAACAGCAGGTAGCACCATTTTACTTTATTTTGAACTGTAAAATAAGGACGTGGCATTGTGACTTAGTGGTATCGCCTGCACCTCCAGGATCCAGGTTCAATTCCCCAGGTTTGAGTATGTGTGCATGAAGCTTACATGTTCTTCCCATGCTTGGTAGGTTTCCTCCAGGTACTACACATAGATTAAGTCAATTGGTACTCCCACACTGCCTTAAGAGTGTAAATGAACTTGTGTGTGAGTATGTGTGTGCCCTATGATGGATTGGCACCTCATCCAGGGTGTACCCCGCCTCGTGCCCCAAGTCTCCTGGGGTAGGTTCAAGGCCCCACCCCGACCCTGTATACAGAATAAAGCAGTATAGATGATGAGAGAGAGTCATTTTTTATTCCAAATCAAATATAGCACTTAATGTTTTCCAAAAGAAAGAGAAAACAGATTGAGATTACTTTTTTATTGTGAAATGTATCTCCATGTGTCCAGGCTTTAAGGGATAGCTCTGCATATAGGAAACTGAACTAGGGACACCTGACTCACAACATCAGCTGTCTGTTTTACCCAATAGCAATAGCACATTCGCACACATGCAGAGTATATGTACTGTACAGTGTCTAGATTTGGCCATCAGGAGCAGCTGGTCAGTTAGCATCAGCGTCAGGGTGCTTGAGCGCTAACAGGATTAGCTTAAGCCATTCAAAGCACGAAAGCAAACCTGAGGGGCCAAACAGACCCTCGCTCATCTCGTCTTCCTCCTTATACTGTAAACGATAACTTACACAATAACACAGACGGAGCTTGATGCAGGACAGGATTTTTACTCCTCCTTTTGGTGGCTTGTTTACAGTGGAGATTCGGTTTACACTCCTCTGACTGCATCATGCCTCAAGGGGCGTAGGATTTGTTTATCGTAATGTGTTTTATCTCAGGAGGTGGTTTCACACCCATTACTATGATTAGAATAACAAGGTCAAGTGCACTGCTTTATCAGTTAAATACAACTCACTTAGACTGCAAAATGGAACAGGATTTCCATTGGAGTTTTTACTAATTGTGAGCCAGATATACCGCTATATGGACGTGTTATTATGAGAACAAATAAAATAGTAATTATAAAAAAAAAACTGAGAATTATTATTGATTAAGCAAGTAATTAATTTATTAATAATTAGTTTGTTTAGTTAAGTTTGATGGCATTCAATGTCTACAGTGTCTAACATTTCATCAATCAACATAAATAAAAGGTAAGGCCTAAACTGACAATGTGGAAAACAATAGATAGATAGATACTGTACATACAGTTGCTAAATACAGTAGGTGAGAATAATTAAGCCACTCCCTAGTTTTGGCATTGCTATCAGATGTTAAGCCTAAGTAGCTCACTAGATTCATTAATAACTTTATTGATAATGTTTAGTTAATTCCATCCATCCATCTAGGAATCTCTGTAGTCCAGTTAGGGACCATGGTGGCCATTTGTGACCATTGTATTGATTGTTTAATTAATTATTTAAATAAAAAAAAAATTTAAAAGAAAAAACATACACCACGAATGCAAGCAACTTTCCAATTTGCAACAGCATGTCTACTGAGACTATACAATACTCTTAAACATCCTACTGCAATTTATTGCGTTTCAGTATGCATACATTATGTAATGAAAGGCTCTGAGATCTCGCACCGCTACCTATAACGTGGGACTTGTGTCGGGTGACATGAACTTGTACAAGGTTGCATCATACAGTGTTCAGAAAGTGGTGAAGGAGGTAAAACAGTGCTTTACATTGGCATTCATCAAGAGAATGCCAATCCCCGGAAGCGTGTTCATGTTAGTATGATGTGAGGAGAGCCTTCAGGAGGGTGAACACCAGGAAAGCAGCAGGACCAGGCGGCATCCCAGGTCGAGTCCTCAGAGCCTGTGCAAACCAGCTAGCACTTGTGTTCACAGTAATATTCAACCCCTCCTTATCCCAGTCGGTAATCAACACATGATTTAAATAGTTCATCATCGTTTTTTTCCCAAAGAATCCCCGTCCTGCTTTCCTCAACGACTACCGCTCTGTAGCCTTAACTTCGGTGATAAAGTGCTTTGAGCGGCTGGTTAGAGCCATCATCTCTTTATTATCTGACACACTGGATCTTTTACAGGTGATCCCATCTCTCACCTCCTTCATACATCATACCTAGAGGAAATTAGAAATCTGAAGAACTGGTGCCAGAGGAACAACCTCCTCCTGAACATCAGCAAGACAAAGGAGCTGATTGTGGACTTCAGTACAAAACAGAAGAGGAACTACCAGAACCCCGTCATCAATGAGAGCCCAGTGGAGAGAGTGGACAGCTTCTGATGCCTTGGTGTTTACATCACAAAAGACCTGTCATGGTGCTTTCACATCAACACCATGGTAGTAAAAAAGGCCCGACAGCGTCTCTACCACCACAGACACTTGAGACTGTCCTCCAAGCTTCTTAGGAACTTTTACTCCTGTGCCTTAGAGAGCATCCTGATGGGAAACATCACAACCTGGTTTGGGAACAGCACCATGAAGGACAGATGAGCTCTATAAAGGGTGGTGCAATCATCTGAGCGCATCATCTGTACCAAGCTTCCTGACCTCAATCTACAGCAAGTGGTGTTGAACCAAGGCCAGGAAGATAGTGAAGGACCTCACCCCAGCAATAGACTGTTCTCTCTGTTTTGGTCAGGAAAGTGGTTCTTCTCCCTCAAGGCCAACACAGAGAGACTGAGGAGAAGCTTCTTCCAGCAGGCTATATGGACTCTCAACACCACAGAACACCACATAGGACTCAACTAATTGCACTTGTAATGTTTCCTTCACACATGTGTTGGAGCACACTACAGTACCAACCAGACTGCACATTTGCAAATTTGCACATTTGTACATGTCACATACTGTATGTTGCACATTGCTGGTTCTTATTTACACACATATGAGGACTAACTGTACACTTTAAAACATGGACAATACCATTGCTGCTATCACATACATCTCTTGTAACACTCCATGGCGCCCTTGCCGTTGCTGTTATACCACCATGCCATATCTTTTCCTTTGCACATTTCATACGATTTATACAGTTTATACTTCACACTTACATTTTATATATCTCTATTTTATACTTTATTTTATTGTAACTGTTTATTGTATATTTTCATATTTTATATTTTACATTATTTTCTATGGGCGTTTGCATTTTCTTACAACTAATCATTCCTTTTTAGGTCACTAACAGTTGTGTAGGCATTTCACTGCATATCATATTCCTTATGGTTGTGTATGTGACAAATAAAAATGTAATTTTGAAATGCATGGTGGTGCAACAGGCAGGATTCAGGCAGTTGCTTCAGAGCTCTGGGATCCTGGGTCTGATCCAAACTGTATGATTTTTACCCTGTCAGTCAGTGTGATGAATAATCACTTGCTGTAACAACACTTCCTCTGTGTGAAATTGATCGATTGAACGATTGAGTCAATTGAAAATTCTGATCTCACTAGCAAAAGTTTATACTATAGTACCAAAATTCCAATTCTTGATACATATCAGTTTGAAGCTTAAACTCTGTGTATATAGTACATAGATAAACATGTTGAATTTAGATTTGTGATAGCACTGATAATTGGGGTTAGGTAACAAATTGAGGTAAACTGAGTCAAATCCCAGTCTGTGTAATGCCATCCTAAGCCTTTTAGCAAAAGACGCAGATAACAACAGCAGGAGGGCATCTCAAATCCTCACAGAAGCAGAACAACAGGCTGTCTATCTTCTTCCTTCTGTTTGGCAACCCAGATGATCGTAAGCTAATTATTAGGAGAAATGGATGGAAGGAACCTGTGCACAGTGTGACACCACTACTTTAATTGGATGGCTCTAAGAGGATAGTGAACCATTTAGGCTCTGCTCGGATTCCTGATGTGGTTGGATTTCTGAATCTAAAAGAGCATAGCGAGTGTGTTGAGCGCCCTTAGCAGACCTTTTCTCTTTATCGCCGTATCACATTCCACACACACAAAGAGCAGCGCAGCACCTCCTGTGGATTTAGATTGACACGACCACAAGCTCTCCACATCCTTTCAGTGAGGAGACTTAGCGAAATGCCACTGAAAGCCAGGCTGATGGGTGAAACACATTTCCACTGTAATGACATACGCAGCGGGTGGAATGTAGAACCCACTCTGACCAGCAGCTCCATCACAGGTAATCTCGCTGGCCCAGAAACGAGCATGTACTGAGATCAGCAGCGTGTGAGGCTTTGATGGTGAAAGCCTGACTGGAAGAGTGCTCGTGGCACTCATAGAGATGTTTCATGTATGAAAAAGCCTCAAGTGACCACATTACTTCTCTCTGGGTATGTCTGATAGCTCCGTATAATGTACTCTAAAAGCCCAGAGACCAGGATATCTTTTCCGCTGTTGATTGTTGGTTATTGATTCAGTATGGGGGACAGCCACAGTTGAGATATATATATAGCAATCGATTCACTCTAGGACAGTGCAAGCTCTTTAAAGACGTCAGAGCAACCATTAATCTTTCTAAACGATGAAACGATGGATCCAAAGTATGTGCCAGTGATAATGTTTTTTTTTAACCAAAATAACAAATTAAAAAGTAAAAAGATCAAATCGAAGCCTAACAAAGTAGAAGAAGGGTCCTGAAAAATGTGTGCACCAGAGACTGTATTAACTGTAAAATATTTTTTATCCAGAGCAATGTGTCAAACGAGTAGAGATAAGACGGAAATTCCATATGATTTGTATCTATCAAAAATATATACTGTCTAAATTTCTGAATACTGAATTTCATGGTTTTCTGCATTAAATTGTTATAAAATGTGATCTGATCTTCATCTAAGTCAAGAATATTGACAAATATAATGTGCCTAAAATAATTTTTATTCTTTTATATCTTTATTAAACGCACTCATTCAACATTCAAAATAGTAGTAGAAAAAGTAAGTGAACCCTTCTTTCCTGTAGCTGTGGATCAGACCTGCACTTCTTTCAGGGTTAATTTTAGCCCATTCTCCCTGGCAGAACTGCTGTAGCTCTATAATATTCTTAGGATGCCTCATGTGTACAGTATGGTTCTCTTTAAGTCATTCCATGGCATCGCTATTTGGTTGAGGTCTGGTCTCTGACTTGGCCACTTCCAAAAGGTGGATCTTGTTTTTCTAAAGCCATTCTGTTGTGGACTTGCTCCTGTGTTTTAGGTCATTGTCCTGTTGCATCACGCAACATCAACAGAGGTCAGCTGACATACACACTTTCTCACATTATCCTGAATAAATTTTTGATACACTTCGGAATTCATTTTCATCTTATAGACTGCAAGCTGGCCAGGCCCTGATGCAGCAAAGCAGGTCCAAATCATGATGCTTCCTCCACCATACCTTACGGTGGGGATGATGTTTTCGTGATGATATGCAGCATCATTTTTACGCCAGATGTAGGGCTACATGTTTACAAATAGTTCAATCTGCACAAAACATTTTACCAGTCAATGTGCAAACTTCAGGTGTGTGGAAATCTTCTTTTTGGTAAGCAGGGGCTTCCTTTGGTGTCCTCCCATGGACACCCTGCTTGTTCAATGTTTTACGTACTGTAGACTCATGAACACAGATGTTGGCCAGTTCCAATGATGTCCTCAAATGTTTGGCTGTCACTCCGGATTGTTTCGTTACCTCGCTGATGAGTTTTTGTTCTTCTCTGCCCACTTCGTGTTAGAGTAGCCACTGTCCCAATGTGTCTCCATTTATGGAACGTTTGACTAACTGTAGAATGGTGAATTTCTAAAGTCTTTGAATTCACTTTGTAACCCTTTTCAGCTAATGTTAAACCAACGTTTCTTGATCGAAGGTCCTCTGAAAGCTCTTTTTGCCAAAGTGTGGCTCACATACAGTAAGTGTATTCTTTTTGTGCAAAGCAAGCTGTATTTATTCCCATTTTTTTGTACGACCGCGGTACTGTAGTTATTATTTTATCCATATTATATTTGTCAGTACTCATAAATAAGCATCAACACAAGGCGGGGGGGGCCTTTTCCTCTTCCATGTCACCTGCGATGTTATCACTCCACACGCGCTTCCAGCAGAGAATAACATTACGTCATTAAACCGTGAAGAAGTCGCAGTTTTAATGACGTACAGAACACAATGCCTCAGGAAATCCGATCTGTCTGTTTACACGACAATCACATTAGCACATATCTGATTTATTTCCACATATGAAGGAGGTCTGAAACCGATCTTTTTTTCCTGAGATCGGTTTCAGGCCTCCTTCATATGTGTAAACACTTGAATCGGATATGGGTCATAGTTGAAAGAACGTGTAAACAGACGGTCAAAAAAATCAGATATAGACAACAAATCAGAACTGGGCATCGAGACCTGCAGTGTAAACGGGGCTTTGGATGACGATCAGACTACATTTTATGACAAATTAATGCAGAACATTATTTTAGTTTTATATTGTTTTTTCTCAGTTGCTTTTAGAAAATAAAATGCAAATAAGTTTTTAAAATTGGTTCGTTAATTCGACCCAGCTTATGAACATTAGTGTACGTTCTTTTAACAAAACAGATCTTTAATACATTTCCTGCCTTCAAAGGATAAAATATGCATCAAGTAGAAATAACATTAGCATCTCAATCCTAGCAGTGGATGGAATATCTGGGCCTGTGTGTGTGTATGTGTGTGTGTGTGTGTGTGAGACAGAGACAGAGAGAGAGAGAGAGAGCTTTGTCTCATTCTGATTAAAATCTAGTGAGGTAAGAGTGTACACTCCAGTGAACTGAGCACGAGTAAGAGCAATTCCATTTCACATAGCAGTGATTTTCATTTCTTTCATTTCCTAGACAGACAAAGACACAGAGTGAGAGCAAGCATGAGAGAGAGAGAGAGATTCCTATGGGAGTTCACATCACTGGCATTGACAAGTTTAGCATCAGCGACAGAGATAGAAGGAGAGAGCCAAGACGGGAAAGGGAGAGAGGAGGACAAAGGAAAAATGCTCGCATCAGGGGATTCCTTTGATTGAAGCTGACACACACACATTTGCACATACACAACTCACACGTGGCTTCTCATCCGGCACCTGACGTTGGCAGCTGCCTTCTGCAGCGACATGTTCGCACTTGCCATTCCAGCCTGCGTCGTAGCTATAGCCATGCTGCTTCTGACAGGGGAGCTCATCACACCACACACACACACACACACACACACACACAAACACAATCATGCCTGCTCTGCTGGAAGTGGCAGTTTCAGTTGGGACACTGAGGTGGAAGGCAAGCTGGTATGAAAGGAGAACTCTGAATGATTCTAGTTTATACAAGATAAACAGGCTTATTACTGATGGCTAATTCAGCACTACTCACACTAATTCTTTGCGCTCAGCTTAATTGTTCACTATGCTGATTTGTCTTCTGTGCTAATGATTTAGTCAGGCATCTCCTCAGTTTGCTATTTCTTACAGATTTTGCACTAGGCTAGTTCTTCATTAGTTCTTACTTTACATTGATATTTTCCAAAACAAAGAACACTGTGCTGAAACATCAAAAAAAGAGAATTAATTGCTAAACTACTGTAAGTTCTACTGTATTGTAATTGTCAATACACAACGTAAAAAATGACACGTGTGATTTTTTTTGAACATCACATTCTAGGTTTGGTCTGCATTTATTATCTACTGATTTGCTAGGCATTAAGTCAATTGCTAGTGTTTGAATGGGGAGTGTAGTGTACCTATGACCCGAGGTCCCTATGTTCCCTACAGTAGTTAATTTTTCTGTTAATAAACATTTACCCTTATATTCTGTTCAAGTAAAATGTGACCCATTTCAAGGTAAAATATTCTGTCAGAAACTTCAAAACTTTTGAAAGACAACAAAACGTATATTATCATTTGTGGTTTTTGAGGTCTGTAGGAAGAGTTTCACTAAACAAGGAAAAACGTTTTCAGGTTTCCTTCCCATGCAATATAGAATGGGCGCACAGGGTTCTGGTAACATACTGTTGGACCCTTTGTCAAGCTCTGATTATGTGGCATACAACTTTGGAGGACACAGAACCCTGTGACTATAGGACCCTATGACCATTGCAACCTGAGAACATAGGGCACTGGGAGCACAGGGATGACCCCTTTGAAGCCAGTAGTCTAGACACTACTGCGAGACCCTTCTTGATGCTTTAAAGATCAGGTAACCTCAGAGATGTGGATGAAGTCAAAAGGAAATTGTCTTGCATTGATGCACAATTTGACACTAAATATGCACAAACATTGACATTATTTTTCTCATTAAAGTTGTAAAGTATTGTATGCACAGCAACCTAATTATTAAGATACTGATTCTACAGTACGTTGTTCTTTACCTCAGCCAGGGATTATTAATTACATTTTTAAGCGCTTGTCAATGTTAGTGTTAGACATCTTTGCTGCTCAGGAATGTGACCACTCTATGACCCTGACAAAGGCACATAGAAAAACAGGAGGACACACTAACACTGCCAGCCTGAGCTTTTGTGCCAAGCTCTTCTCTCCATGTGCTTAGATATACAGTACAGTAGTTTCTTGAAGCACATATTTATACATGTAGTTATCAGGAAGCATTTTGTCCTGATCAGATTCCCAGCACGACTGGGGACGCAACAGAAATACATCCCTTGATGGGAATACAGCAATAAAATAAACCAAAGTAATGGTCTGGATTTCAAATAGCTCTTCTGACTATTTTGTGTACTATGAGTATCTGTATAGGATTCTCATTTTATTTTTCAGCTTTCAGCTACGCTGACAGAACACATTTTGTCTTTTGACTTTATTAATAGTTTGCATGACACACGAAAACATCACAATTGCATGTATGTTAGATATTACCTGTTACACATTAAAGCTCTTGTTTAGCGTATAGGTTTTTTATCTTAATGTGAGGACATCCGGTGATCCAGCCGTTCAGACATCCAGGGGAAGTTCAATTACAAAATCCTGATGAAGTCCTTGCTTGTACTTTTAGGGGTAGTGGGCCTAGTTAAATTGTGCTAGAGACTCCAAGGACTCTTGGTGCAGTACCTTTGCAATCGGCGATTGAGTTTTTTTTTCTTTGTAAGCAAGCATTAGTAGATTATATATGATGCAGACACATACAGGAAGCGAGTGGAGGTTGAAAACAAGCCAAGCAGCTGCGTTCTGGATGAAATATAAGATTGGATAGCACGCAGGGGCATACCTGCCAGCCGTGAGTTATAGTAGTCCAGTCTTGAGATGAGAAGGGACTGAACAAAGTGATTTGTATAGATTATAAGAACTGGATTTTCTGAATCTTGCAAAAGAGAAGTTTCTATGACTGAGACAGTCTAGCACTATGAGTTGTGTGGACTAGTCATTTGTCCAGAGCTACCCAAGATTAGAAAGTATAATTGGTATACTAATGGGAGATCACAGGGTATTGGCATGGCTATGCATCTACAGGTGAATAGAGCAGCTCAGTCCTGAGCTGCCATCCATGGTGAGATATCTAGAAGACATGTTGCCATCCATCAGTAATGCGAGCCTCTGTGAAAGCAAGGAGGAAATGGGTTGTATCTCATCAGCATAGCAGTGATATGACAAACAATGCAAGAGAAAGAACAAAAGAACCTGAGAGAACCTGTCAAAAACCAGTGGAGAGTATCATGGAGCATTCATCATGTTAAGAAGCCTCAGGAGGATGCACAGGATATTCCTATGATTGTGTAGAATAATGCAGAAAGGTCAAAGATAGATGCTGATTTAGTGACATGACCTTTTCAATAACCCCTGCATTACCAGTTGCTGGAGTGTGCCACTTTGAGGCCATATTGATTTGGACTTTTTTTTTTTGTATAAGACAGCGAGACAACTGATTGTGTATAGCATACTCAAAATTTTTGGCTATTTTCTATTCAATTTTGATTGAATTCTATTCAATTTTGCTTTCTATTCAATTTTGATTGAATAGAAAAAGTAATGATGTCAGTACTGGTCGGTACTGACGTATCTAGAGCAGGCTTCTTAGGGTTAGAAGCTAACCCTAACCACAAAAGCATTAACTAGTTTTTCTGCATCATGTAGTGACAATATATTTCTTATCTTGGCAATATTTCTGAGATCAAAGATCAGAATTAGAATCAACACCCTTGACTTAGATGAAAATCAGATCGCATTTTACTACAAATTAATGCAGAAAACCATGAAATTCCAAAAGGTTCACATACCTTTTCAGCAGCATAACAGTGGAAACTAATACCATGCTTACAAATTAAGTTTACATTGCATTAATGCTTAGATTTACTGCTGAGAAATATACTCAGCAAAAAAAGAAACGTCCCATTTTCAGGACTGTGTATTTCAACAATAATGTTGTAAAAATCCAAATAACTTTATAGATCTTCATTGTAAAGGGTTTA
>JAQMYJ010000020.1:13269435-13282822 GCA_030014305.1 Clarias laeviceps
ATATTTACACATTAAGTTTACTGAAAGTAAAAACAGTTGAAAGTCAGAGGACGTTTCTTTTTTTGCTGAGTATAGATGCGCCAGTGGGCAGTTGGTGCAAATGTGGGATCTACAGGTCTATCTCTTCAGTACAAAAATGAGAAAATGCTCTAAAATCCTCTTATCAGCAGTCAGATAGGAAATTTAGGAAAAAACAATTAATACAGTATATATTGCATGGATCAGATGCTGATGCTTTCAGTTTCTTTTTTGATAGTGGGTTTCTTTCACATCAGATAAGACTGACAGAAGAGAGCAGTACGAGAGGAGAACAACATCAAGTTATGATGTCCTCCACTTTTTTCAGGCTTCTTTTAATTTAGCTGCAATGCCTTGCATAGCTTTTCCAAATTGATATTATGTCAGTTTTACTAAAATAAATTAAGTTTATAAAATTTACTTAATTCTGTTTAACAAATGACTGTTTAACAAATTCTGCCTTTAATTTTAATATGTTGATACATTAATATTTTTTCAATTTGCATTCTGTATTACGTCCAATCCCATTCAAAAAGGGTTTATGAATTAAATATAATAAAATAAGCATCTTTTTTTTGTTTCATTTATGCATTACAGTAGAGTGAAATTATTTCCTTACATATCTCAGTTAAGGTCAGAGCCTAGCCTGTCTGGTCTGATCCCACAAAAAAGTCAATGCTGTTCATGATAGAACGGTACCAGAATATCCAGTGCACCACAGCCAATACATAAAGCCAAGCAACCAAAGAGCCACGAACCGACTTCGAAACTTCCCAGATCCCAATCAGATCAAGCACCCATGGGACACACCCAACAAACAAGTCTGATCCATGGAGGCCCCAAACCACATCCCACAGCACCCAAAGGATCTGCTGCCGAAGTCCTGATGCCAGACATCACATCACACCCCCGGGGGTCATGTGCAGTTATGCCCCAAAGACCCAGAGCTGCCTCAGCAGTACAAGGGGAACCTACACAATACTGGGCATAATATTTTGCATTGTAATGTAATGGATGACCGATTTACTATTTGCTGAAATGTGTTTGAAGTTGAAATTAGCAGCAAACCTTTCCTTCCACCCGTAGCCTTTTCAACGCCTTCACACATTGCACGCTGTTATCATGCATATGCTTGGAATCCACCCGTATTTTTGATATCTGTCATTAGACTGACTACTAATTGAAAACAAACATGGACATAGTCAACGTTTTTCAAAAGTAAATTCATTGATATGATCATTTTGCACGATGCTTGCTTATTGTTATGCTAATTCTTCACTTTTTTTCAGAATATAATTCTTCCGAAAGACAACTTCTTACTATGCTAATTCCTCACTAATGCAACATCTTATATGACAATGCTGCATAATCATTACTGAAGAATGAACGGGCTTCCTATTGACTACTAATCCTACATTGTGCCTCATTAGGTTAATTTTTCATTAGTTCTGTTAGTTATTTATTACTTCATGGTTTTGCAGGCATATAGAACATGAATGTATCTTGCGGTGTTAGTTTTCAACTGAGAGTAATTTTTCTTGTACATGCTAATAAAAAATCCAGATTGTTCCTTCTCGAGCAGCTCATATTTAAAGGGTGAGTGTGTGGAACTGGTGGCTGAGATACTGATGGCAGACATCCATTAGCAAACTGCAGCCAGCTCCATGGGGCCTATGACAGGTTTGTGTGTGTGTATGTGTGTGTGTAAGGCCAGTCCACAGGGGTCTGCTTGGATTTGCTGGTCCTGCGGTGATCTTCTTCACCCCGTGCAGACTGTCTCGGATGCAAGCTGCCATCTCTCACCCACCCACTACTCCCCCCTTCATATACACACACATGCACACACACTCTCTCTCTCTCTTGCCGATCGGGTACCCATTTGGCGCCATTGTCTAGGGCGTCCACACACATCTGTCATGCATGAGCAACACTGGCACTGACAGACAACCTATTGTCCTTTCAGCCGAGGGGAGGGACGCAGCCACAGTTTGGGGTAATTGCTGGTCCTAATTAGTCCGTCACACACACACACACCATCTCTCTCTCTCTCTCTCTTTCTCTCTCTCTCTTTCTCATAGACAGACACACACATGCAGACATACACACCATTCCTTTTTTTTTTTTTTCCTTTTTTTTTTAATTAAACGCCGTCTCGTCTCCAATGAGCAATCCAAACCGGGCCAGGAAGCAGAACTGGAGGATGTCCATCTTGGAGAAAGTCAGCATGGCCATGTTTTTGACAACACAGCCATGTTGTGAAGCATCACATGTTTCCATGGATTCTGTAACCTGATAGGCTGGCTCATGGCGGGAATAGCCAGAATACCCAGAAGCCCCTTCTCCACCTGGCTCAGTTCAGTTCCCAGAGGAGAAGGCCCCGTTATCACACACTCCCACTGCACAGATTACACTGCTTTAATGAGAGCTGAGAGGCCACAATCATTATCGCAGCAAATACTACAGTGAGAGTCAAAATCACACAAACATCTGACTTAAGTGAAAGACAAACTTGTATGAACAAGCATGATTTCAATTTGCTAAAGTAGCTGAACGTTCAAATTAATAGATGGATTTCTTGTGTTGTCAGACCATCAGCGGTGCTTTTCAACTAATCTTTACTAATTGTTCAATTCAGTAATTGCTCACTATGGTAATATTTTATCGAGGTAACTTCGCACTACCCAAATTCTTAAGATGTTCTTACTTAACTAAATAAAAATTGTATTTATTGAAAATTTTAAAACACAACACAATGCAATTATCGGTTTACATTCTGCAGTAGATTTTTGGGTCAATAGGCAATTTATTGCTAAGTAATAAAATAAACAGAACAGGAGCTTTATTAACCAACATTTTATCAGGTGTTGCTAAATACAGAACTATGAGGATTTCATCATATCTGCAACCAGCCAACTGGGAGATGGAGTTCTCTTGTGACATAAACAGGGCTGTAACCTCTAAAGACAAGACTAGGGAGGGGGAGGTTAAGTGGTGCCACAGATTCAAGTATACTCTGTGTTTCAGCTCTTATTTCCACTATGATCTTGTAACTGTGTGGGAATAGCAAATTCTTCTGGAGAAGAATCAGTTTGGGTATCTAAGGTTCTTTAGTTTCCTTCTAGTTCTTCAAGGCTAATGTAGCAAATTCTGTCTCAATTTTTTTTTTTAACAAAGATATGTGGTTAATTAATTAAATATTACCAAGTAGCTGAACACTGTAATACTAAAATGTTGACCATCATTGAATTGCTTCTGTTTGTTATTTTTCCACCACAAGCCTACTATACTGTAGCTTAACAATGTCATTTCATTGTGTGTATATTGTATATGAATTTATGAAATACATGTTGGGTAAGACCATTATTCATTAAGGTCAAATGATTACATGTTCCAAGCAACAATAGCTTCATAGCTCCAGGGCAAAACGTAAAAACCATCGCACACAGTTCATTTTAAGGTGAAAGGATATGATCTAAATAATCTAATACTCATATTGAAACTCATCTTGCCTCCATGGGGTATTTGTTGGCCACATAAAAGCCACATAATATCTTAATTCAATATTAACTACGACCATTTAAAACCTCTCGTATTTAATTCCCAACTGCATGTTTATGTACCTTATGTCAGTATTTATAAAAATGAAAATTTCCTATCATAACAAGTACGAGGAGCATTTGTGTCAAACTGGGACTTTTGATCGTAAAGAATAGTACCAGAATACAGTAAACACCATTCTAATTCTCCATATATTTCACTGCTACACTAAAGCACTTATCCTACAGTAGCTGAATATTAACAGGAATGACAGTGCGCTCCGAGCCACCTCAGCCAGGATCATCATTCACAGATATACAGCTTTTTCCAAAAAATTTGCACCAGTAAATGTTTTACTGTGTAAGAGTCTCATCACCATACTGTGCTTAAAGACTGTTGTAAATGTCAATCAGTTTTATTCAATCATTTATGCCTTGTTTGACTTTCTCATACATGTGAAGGGCCTTGCACCACCAGGGTTGAAGGTTAGATTCCCGCCTCGTGAATGGAGTTTGCATGTTCTCCCTGTGCTTGGTAGGTTTCCTCCACGTACTCTGGTTTCCTCCCGCAGTCCAAAAACATACAGATTAGGCTAATTGGCATTCCCAATTTACCCATAGTGTGTGTACTGTGTGTGTGTGTGTGTGTGTGTGTGTGTGTGTGTGTGTCACAACCCTGTACACAGGTTAAGCAGTATAAAGATTACAATTGGTTTAGCCATGTCTCCTAACAATAAATATCTTAAAAAACAAAAAAACAGGTAAGTATTAACTAAGTCTAGCCAGAACTAGAGAAAAAGGTAAATTTCTAAGCTAGAAAAATTGTTGCGTTTGTTTGAAGAGGCAGATGCTGGTGAAATAGCTTTAGTGTCAGTATACAGGTCAGATTGAGCAGTTCCCACCTGTGTGTGTGTGCTGGCTTGCAGACATCAGAGCCGGAGAGTGTGTGTATGTTATCAGGAGAAGTTGAGATTAAAGGTGAAGCAGAGCTCTAAGAGCAGAAGCATGCCAGCAGTGAGAATACAGTCAGACCCCAGATAGGAAAGCAAACCACTCTAACCTATTTAGGAAAAACAAGTCAATGTAATTATACCGTAACTCATGCTGTAAATACAATTTAGTGTGTTTATTACTGCATGTCTCCACTAGGTCTTGATTATCTGCATTAGATGGAATTAAACTTAGGGTGCATTGATATTCTAACTGTCATCGGTCTATCGGCAAATAAATTGGCACTGACTGATGGCAGCGGTTAATTGTGGTCTGACTGCGACAATAGTAGCCTACCTAGCAGCAGGATTGAGAAAGATCCAATAGTTGGCACTATAATACCACAGAAAACACCCCCATTGCCTATGCGTAACATGCCATGGAGTAGGTAGTGAGGAAGAGTCAGGGCTGATTAGCATAGAAAGCCAAAAAGGAATAGGAATTCATAGGAATGCATAGGAATTTCCACACTGTACCTGTTTTTGGTCTTTCGGCTGCTCCCGGCAAGGGGTCGCCACAGCAGACCATCAATCCACACGTACAAGCTTGGCACAGGTTTTACACCGGATACCCTTCCTGATGCAACCCTCCCATTTTTTTTTTTATTCGGGCTTGGGAAGGGCACTGCATCCAGTGGCTGGGATTTGACTGGCTGGGAATCACATGGCAAGCGAAACCCCTACCACTGAGCCACCAGTGCCCAGTTTCCACATTGTACCTGTATTTTGACAAAAGAAAAAGATTACGGGGTAACCTGGTCATTCAGTGCATTCAGGTTGTCAGCTGACTTCATTTTAATGCCACATAACGTGACTGAGTCTAGACCTGACCAATTGAAGTAAACCCCGATCATAACACGGCCCCCAGAGGCTTGTACAGTGGGCACTATGCATGACCGGTGTATTGTTTAATGCTGTTCCCTTCTTACCCTTCTTAATTCATAGAAGTCCAGTATCCATGATACTCCATTGGTTGTGTTATTTGGCATTACTCTATAACTTACTGATTGTAAAACTAAACGTTTGATTGTTACAATGTGCCCCCACAAGAATGTATTCTCTATAAAATACAAGACCTGTAACCCACCAAACAAAATGGTATTAGCCATCAGCAAAAATTTTATTTCAAAATTTGTATCAGGCCAGAATTTCATGGTCGGTGAATCCTTAATTTGAACTTCCAAAAATAGAATAGTTACCACTGTTGTATTTGATCTATCAAATACAACAGTCAGCGACAAACACACATGTTTAGCATTTCTAATAAATAGTAAAACTGACTAAGATGGAAAAAAAATCAGATTGAGAGTGTGTTAATGTGTATGTTTAATGCAAACAAACACCTAAGTGCTTGGTGAAGAGGTAGGTCTTTAGTGACCAGATATTTGTTCCATCCTAAGAGATGGAGGCTTCAAAAGAGCAGTATAAGAGGCTCAGAGGGAGTGTGCTGTAGAGCATAGTATGATAAGCTCTTTAAGGTAGGGGGAATCTGGTCTAGTTTAGCTTTGCTAGCAGAGCATCAGTGTTTTAAATCTGTCATGGACAGCTACAGGAAGTCAGAGGAGGGAGTGTAGTCTTGAAATAACTAAACAAGAACCTGAGAGGCCTCTGTGGATAGAAATGACTGGATCATCCTAACATTATAGAGAAGAACCCTGCATAAGCGAGTCAGAATAGTAAGCGAGGCAGGAAAGACAAGCATTTGTCCATGGTTACTCTAAGGAGACATGGTGTGACAAATGATGGGATGTGAAGGAAGAGTTGTCCATAGAGATCATAAGATCTTGACATGGGAATGCTTCCCTGGGGATGAACAGTAGTTTTCCCAGGAGTTTTAACCGATGAGCTGCCATCAATGATGTGATATGCAGAGGTCCGTGCAGAAACACGTCTGTACTAAGGAGGTAAGAATGGGAAGAGTTCTGTTTCATTTGCACACCACTGCTATCCAGAAGAATCACAACTGCATTAAGGAGGAAAGAAGGGGATTAGTTTCATCAGCATAGAAGTGATTTAACCCCATGTGAGGATATGACCACAGTAGCAGGTAAAGGAAAACAGAAGGGGACCGAACATCCATCCAAATCCTTCTTCTCTGACAGGACACATGACAGCTTATCAAAGTGACTTATTTAGAAATGTTAATAATGTGGGTGTGTTTTATTGTAACAGAATGTCATTTAACTTACAGTAGGAAAACTGTAAGGTCTTGTATTTCGTTATCTACGTGAACATAGTTTTAGTATGCCTGCAGCTAACACTCAGGTTTCACAACCTTAAGTTATGACTTGAGGGATTATATGCTGTAGGTGATAGCAGTTGTTGTGTATGGGCATGTGTACTAGAACATTAGACACATTGCTCTGTTCTCCTAGGGAGAAATGTGTGAAAGAATGCTGAATTAACTCGAGGGGTGGATGATGACTGAAAAGAGATGATCACTTACGGTTTAACAATAGAAAAACAATCAGCACCTTATGAAGATCACAAAACCTATTGCAGATCACAGAGCCTATGTTGGCCAATAAAATGTCATACAGAGTAATATTACATTTGACCAATTTTAGCTTTGATTACAGCTGGGATGTGATAGCCTGGTCACTCAGTACATTCACATCATCATCTAACTTCATTTTATAGCCACATGTTGTTGAGCCTAGACCTGACCAACTGAAGCAACCCCAGATCATAACACTGCCTCCAGAAGCTTGTACATGTCAAGTGGGCACTAAGCATGACGCGTGCGTGAGACCACATGACCTTTTTCCATTGCTCCAAATTCAATCTTTATGTTCCCTGGCAAACTGAATGCTCCCTACTTTTCCTCTTTTGTTTCTCTAAAAAGTGATTTTCTTACGCCCACACAGCTATTTAGCCCCATCCTGTGAGTACTCCTCAGATTGTCTATCTAGAAATCTATTTTGGGGGGCCCAACAGTGGCCTCAGGCCTTTTGTGATATATCTAGAAATCTATTTTGGGAGGCCCAACAGGCCTTACAATACTCAGGTCATTAAAGACTGCTAATCTGTACATCTATTTGTTTTGTTTTGTTTTATTTGGAGAGTGTCCATTATTGGTATCTTAACATTTGTTGTGGAAGGTAATGCAGGGGTATGAAAGGTATGGATAACTACTTCATGTGATTCTGTCATTAAATAGTGAGAGCAGTTTACACTTTCTTGGTATAAAGACGAAGACGAAATCTTTTTTTAATTCTCTTGGCATTACAGAAAGTGGAGCACCAACATACACAACATACAAAACAACAGTCACTGCACCATGGCTCTAAAGCGGCAGCTTAGTGTCCAGAAGAAATGTAGACATCTACAATAAGTGGTCCTTTCCTCACCCATAGTCATAAGCTGTGGGTTGTGAGTAAAAAAAAAAAAATGATGAACGTATAGGCAGCAGAAAATAGTTTCCTTGACAAGCTTACTCTTGGTAATAGAATAGGATGAGGAGCTCAGCTACTGTACAGAGACTCTTTCTCCAGCAGCATCTGTTTAGATTTGCAAAAGTCCAAAAGTCTTATTATTTGACTGCTTAATTAAAATTTAGCCATGAGTGTCTTGATTCTGCTGTAATCAGTCCAATCCTGGACTGTTGCTGCACACAGGGACTATTTCGACTAATCCTGGGTTTAGATGGAGCTCTAGCTGTGCATATTCTTGGGATTAGCAGTGCACAGGGATGCTCAGGTCTTTTCAGCCCATGTGTGGATTCAAAAGAGGTGCAGTAAGGATATATGAATATAGTGAGATATATTCTGTGTTGTATCCTTTTAGAAATGTAGATATTTTCATCAGATGTATACCCGGATGTTGCTATGCACAATGACCCCCTTGCATCACCACACTCTACCTTTGTCTCTATATGGAACAGGACTGCCATAAGACCAACAATAATCAAATATTACTTGTGTTGCATTCCTTAAAAGAAAACCAAAGAAAAGTAATAGCTGATTACTGCCAGTCCTATGTCAGACCTATTTAATATACAGACAAGGTAGTGGGTAGAGTATCTCAATACTCTGTTCTTGAAAAGTTCATGAAAATTTAGATGTGGATATGCTACTGGCTCACATAGTAAATCTCCCTCGAATGAGAGGCCTCTTATTGCTGTACTCTACCCACAGCATCTGCCTCCTATCCAAACATACTGAGAGAGAAAGAGAGAGAATCTGCACAAATCAGAGTTGTCTGCGCAAATCAGGCTGGTTAAACATGACACACTTTTACTGCCCCTTCTGTAAATATCTGCTCGGCTGTGCAGTGAAAGCACCTGGAAAATCAATCAGCTTTATTTGCTCTTTTTCTGAAGACCTGAACGGTGACCAACACTGGGGCAGGAGGGAAGTGAAAATGAATTCCCTTCCAAAACTATTTAAAAATCTTTTCTTTTCCTGTAGTAATGATAAATATATGCATCTGATTTTACAAACACAAAGAAAATACAACTGTAAATTCCACATACAAGATGCGTTCAAGACAAACTGGGACTTGCAATGACATTTGTCATGATTGAAGGCGTAAAACCGATTGACATTTACAAACAACTTTAAGCTCAGTATGGTGATGAGACTCTTAGCCGCAGCGAAACATTTGAATGGTGCAAACGTTCTAAAAAAGGCTGAATGTCTGTGAATGATGATCCTGGCCAAGATGGCTCAGAGCCCACTGCAGTCATTCCCATGAACATTTGGTGGAACATCTGATGCTTGAAAAACTTGCAGAAGAGGTGCATCTGTCTGTGGGAACTGTACACACAATCATTCACAAACACCACTTGCATATTATAGGAATTTGCCAGTTTATACAGATTCATACAATTCAATTATATAGAGAAATAAAAATAGTTTTTACCCTCATATCAGTGTTCTGTTATTCCACCCAGTCACACATCCTGGTTTAACTTGATAGACCTTCATACAATGATTATGCAATTTATAAATTCCCAAAACCTTATATAAAGTGTTATACACTTTGAACAACACACACAACCAGAATAACTTCCATTCACTTTGATTCATTGACTGAAGAAAATATATTTGTAGCAGAAAACTAAAAGTTTAAAAAAAAAAAAAAAAAAACAGCTCACAAACATTGTGTGAAACAAGTAAAATATTTTGATTTGTATTTATGAGTTATGATATATTTTTGGTCAGACATCCTTGGCCAGATTGACCTTATAATTAAAATGAGGTGTCAAAAAGTAAATGCTAACTACTCTTTCACTCATCGTCTATACCACATTATCCTTTATACAGGGTCAGGTTTGGCCTGGAGCCTATCCTAGGAGACTTAGGGCACAAGGCGGGGTACACCCCGGATGGGCACACACAAACTATTCATATTAGATCATTTTGAGCATTTAACTTAACTTTATCTGTAAATTTAATCAGTTTATTTAAATAACTTTTGAATGGCATAATAGATGGAATTATGCTAGAAGCAACCAATCACACAGGGGGAAAAAATGCTGATTGTGTGCTGATTTCCTTGTGCTGTTCCTTGTCCAGCTTATAGAGAAACATAACCAACAACTGTGTCTATAACCTATTTCACCTAGTCCATACCATATCTGCACCCGGTGTCCCAGGATTAGGTCGTGACTTTGTTGGTGTCTGTGACAGGAGGTATGAAAATGCATGTCCCCGGGCGTGTCCATTATCCATCATTCACATCTGCAGCTCGCTTTGAAGCAGCAAATTCATTCATTTTGTTTTGTCCTCTATTAAAAGCTCCTTCCTTAGAGAAATATGAGTGAATTGGGTGAAGGAGTGCACGGAGGCCAGCTGGCCTGGCGCAGACGCCGAGTGCTAATGGTTAATGAATAGGTGTCACCTGCTTCCTTCCCACACAAACCGAGCAGGTTCACATGGGCCCGGGCGAGCCAGCAGTTCTTTGCCAAGGCTGTACAGAGCGCTGCCAGTGTGTGCGCAAGGTGGGACAAATCAAAATGTGTGCAGGCAGTAAGGACTGATCATGTGGTAATAAAGCAGGTAATTGAACTGCCATTATGTTTCTCCCTCAGCCACGGTTTCAAATAGGAGACAAGTGTTGTATGACAAACGGAGCCATTTAGGGTGGCCTGTAGCCAAGCATGTAGAGCCAGTGCCAAACACGAGGGCGAGCTTTACACACACACAGAGAGAGCAGACCTTTGGAGACAGATCCTGAGACAATGTCCATCCAGGTCAAGTTGAAATGCTAAGCATAACACATCCTATAATATAATTGTGATAACGCCTTCAAGATTATATTGCTGAAAGAGGTGTGGACTCTGTACCCGTCAGCCCCAGTGAAGAACACAGGGTTTCATATTATATTCATTGTTATATATGGTCTTATACCACCTACTTTATCTTTTGTATTGCACCTTTTGTATTACATTGCTTGATTTTTTTGTTTTTTAAGATTCCTCACCTAATCACAGTTGCCCTGATTTGTGGAATATCTTAACGGTCTAAGGAAGAAGCAACAATAATACTGTCATCTTGTTTGTATGAGCATAAAGACGCAGCCAATTGCGCCACAATAAATGATCGCACGCCTAGACATTGCTTATTGTTAAACAATAAATTGCTCTGAGTTTCATATGATCACTGCAAATCAGTACAGTACTTTCAGGTGGGAGATGAGATAGATGAAAAACTGACACTTTTACGCCACCTAGTGTTGACAGAAGGCTAACAGATCAGTGGATTTCTGGCACTAATAAAGTGAACAGTTTGAAACAAATGTAAAATATCCATGAATTTCCAGACAGTGGAGATTATATGGTTTGTAGGAAACCATAGTTTGCCCTTTTGGCCCTTTGTCATCTTTTTATTGTAGTTGCGTTTCCCCAGGTGCTTTCTGCATGCATGATATAGTGCTACAGTATATCAATCAGATAAGTACTGTTAAATTACATTCGCCACAACATAACACTTTTAGTGTTTTTGGTGCTTATGCTCTGTATACACTTAAAGACTAAAGTGACAAGAAAGCTAAAATAATGAGTTGCAGTGCTCACACCAATATACATGCTGGCTTGGCAAAATGATGTTGGGCTAGAACTATACTCAACTTTATAACTAGCAAAATGTTCCTCCAATGACAAACTTTTAGTGCCGATTAAAATGTATTTTAATGCATGAAAATGTTTCTCTTTTCCACATCTAAATCTCAGATCTTAGGTGTTAAAGGAGCAAAACTCTCCAATGTTCTGTTGACTACTTAGAAGTGCTCCGTTTTATTATTTTATATATTTTTTTATAGTACCGACTTTGGATGTATTCAATTATATTTATGCACAAAAGAAACACTGAACTTACTCTTACATAAACCTGAAATCTGATTCAGAATTTTGTTTACCTTCTTACATTAACACTGATAAGGTACAATAACTGTCATGCCCAGTAGAGTGTTACTTTCTCATGGAAAGTGATTCACATTGTTTTACGGCGTGCCAAGCATTTGCTTGAAATTTGTTTATGATTACTTCCATCTGACATATCTTGGTAACAAAAGTAAAGAAAAAAAAATCTGATAGTGTGAAGACAAAATGCACAATCATGCCACATTTATACAACGTTAGCAGAAGCAGGGTCATCGGAATCTTTAACTTGGTGCTATGCAGACAAATGTTGCCAGACAGTTTGGAGTTGCCAGGAATACCATTTCCAGGTTATGGAATAGCTTCCGAACAACTGGTTCCACAGCTGATTGAGTGACAACACCAAGACCAACAGACTAATTCGATATATGTCTTAAAAAATGATAGAGAAAATGCGGCTGCTGCTACTACGGCTGCTGGTATTCCGTGGTTACACATAATAAATCGTTGGACTATTCAACAACATTTGGTTGCAGCTGCACTTGCAGGAGGCCGTATCATCCCATAGCAAAATTCTGTTGCTCAGAATAAGCTTTTGCTTGTCTCATGAGACTGAATTGAGCGGTCTCATTACAAGCTCGACTTTGTCTTTTCTACTTCTCCTAAACGCCACTTAGGAGAAACAAAAGAGAAATAACAGACACAAAGCAAGACATACTTTTGAGAAACATTTGAGAAATCTGGGATGTACATGAGAAACAGAACTGCATTTGAAGGAGAAGCAAATGAACCATATATAAGATCATAATGAGATTAAAATGAGATAAATGAGATGCATGAAACAAATTAGAAATATTATAGTTTTATTGAACATATCAAAAATCCTCAGTTAACAGCATACAGTGTAATAAATTTACAATTCACACAATAAAACAGACACTAGCAAAATCTGGCAAATCAAGACACTAAATGATACAAAATGTCACCCAACCTGACAAAGACAGGTGTCACACTGCTCAACTCAAAGTATGATTTATACAGGAGTTACACAAAGGCCACAGAATTGTGACAATCTTTCAGTGAAAAGAATCAATCAAAAAAGAGATGAAATTTTTTAAAGGAAAATTGTTGTTTGCTTACTGTAAGGGCTACAAGAACGGGCCAATGCCAGGAAAAGTTATTTCTCACCGGTTACATCAGTCTGGATGTTCAACAAGTTTGTCCAAAGTCTGCAACTCCTGGAGTTGCTTAGTTTTTAATGGAACAATAAATATATTAGAACATTTGAGATTAACCTAAACACCATTCAGCTACTCCATTCCCAACTTTCTGATGGTTGAGAGATGGACTTGAGTTTGCTCATGAGCTGGTGCTTACCTGACTGATGATGTGGTGCTGAACAACCTAGTTAAAGTAAAATTTATATAATTACCAAGATAACCATTTCACAAACAAACATATTGGTCTTTATTTATAGAATATAATTAACTGATGTCTCTAAAGTTACATGTTCTGGTAACTAC
>JAQMYJ010000020.1:13288457-13315622 GCA_030014305.1 Clarias laeviceps
AACGCATTTTTAGTCAATAAAATGTTAATACAATAGTACATAATTTGACCATTAATTTTGTGACATTATAGGGGAAGTTGTGTTTGTGTGTAGACTGCACCAGGCTCATCTCTGAGTGTGTTTGCCCTGCGTCTGGGTCCAGGACAGGAGTTGCTCTCGGCTCTGCATGGATTTGTGAAGGAGAAGCAGCTCAAAGCTCCATTTGTCATCACATGTGTGGGCAGCGTGACAAAGGCAACACTACGACTGGCCAACGCAACAGCAGACAACACCAATCAGGTTTATATCACTCACATGGTTAAAACAAAATACATGCTTGTTTAACATTACTTAACATTCAAACACAGTTAATCAGTCAGGATGGTGTACATTTTTTAGCACTGTGTCTATCTAAATCAATAAAAATGTAGTGTAAAATAGTGAGGTTTACATTGTATTAAAATTGTATGTGTGTGTGTAGGTGATTCAGCTGCAAGAACGCTTTGAGATAGTGTCTCTAGTTGGCACCCTAAACCCAGAAGCTCATCTGCACATCTGTCTAGCTGATAAGGAAGGCCGGACTGTTGGCGGTCACGTCCTGGGTGACCTGGAAGTCTTCACTACAGCAGAAGTTATTCTAGGGGAAGCCACAGATCTGTACTTTTCCAGAGAGATGGACAGCAGAACTGGCTTTCCTGAGCTGGTTATTGACAAGCGTCTGGAGAAGACATAACGCCTAATAGTGCACGGCTAAGTATGTTGTGTGTACAGAATGTTTAGATATACTTCTTTGCAATACAAGGACTTCTAGTATTATCACTATAACAATAGCTGAATAATGAACAGTTGCATGAATTAAACTTTAAAAGCTTGACGCATTTTTTTTTTTTTTTTAGAATGGCATTGGGTTTTTTAGTGTGAACAGAAAATTGAGTCTGAATCCTAAGAAGGATTTCTCAAAAACGAATAGTTTAAGATAATGATTAGGGCAACAGGTGAAAGTCTGATTGGGTGCCATGAGGTATTATGAATGAAGCAGTTGGTGCACGTCTGAGAGCTAAGGAGAGAAAATGCCAGGATGAATCAATACAGTATTAGACAGTATAATATTGTATTACTGAAATGCAATAAAGACGTGATTGTATAATGAGTTGTGTTCAAACTGAGTTCACTCTCCAGCAAGCCCTAAGCAGAACACAGGTACTTCAATCAGGACAGCTTATAAATGCGTGGGTTTCATTAAATGCATCAGGAATTCTGAGCTCTTGATGCACAAATCTTCGCCGTTTCACAATTATGTAATAAAAGAAACCTGTTGGTAATTTCCTGCTCAGTGTGCAAAAGGTAGATCTGTCAAAAACGACCTTGAAATCAGCGAGACTATTATACTGATTATATACATGAGTTCTTCAAAAGAATGGACACTTGTCTTTTAGGCAGCATGATTATGTGACTATCAGATGCCCTGAGTAAAAACAGAGGAGTAAATTTATGAGGGATTAGTTAAAGTCATGGCTGATTTGCTGATTTGATTTTTGAGACTGTTGTCCCGTTGGGATCGTTTAAATATAAATGGTCCTTGAGCAGTAACAATGGAAAGATTTAGCTTTTTCTTTATATTGTGCCAAAATTAGCAGTATAATGACATGATGCTAAAGCCATGCACTCCAGAAGTATTTGCACTTTTTTAAACCGTAGACCAGTTTTTGTTGTCATAGTACAGTATTTATAACCAATTAAACTGAAAAGTGGAATAACTTGAAAGAGGTATGTACAAAAATTATAAGCATAACCAGAAAAATCCATAAGCAAAATTAACAAAAAACAGTGCTAAGTAAAATGAGGGAGGGGTATCTAGAAGGATCCTGAAACAAGTCTTAGACATTATTTGTCTTATTCAAGCAGGTTTAACCACCAGATAAAGAAAAGCCCTATTTGTTGCTTTCCATTTGCTACAGTATGTAACTGCACAAACATACTGTGCTTTAACATACAGTATTGTGCTACATCATGATGCAGTAACTACTTTTTCTAAATCCAGATATCTGTAAAAATTGTCTTTAATGTCAGAAACCAAAAAGGTCATCAACATAAAAAAAAAAACTGTCATATACTGAAGAAAAAATCATATAGTATACGCAAACATTTAGATAAACATAAAAAAAAAAATTAAGAATACTATCGTTTAATTGTGATGAAAAGATAAAAGAATTGATCTTATAATGAAAGTGTTCACAAGAACTGGGACTGGGCCACACTCTCCTTCCACAGTGTGCAATGTGGGATGCACAATTTGTCCCACCAATTTTCCAAAAGCATTTACAAATTCCACAATTTATTATATATATAAATACTGTATGTATTGTATACCGCCCCCCCCCCCCATCCACCCATGCTGCACAGTAATATGGATGTTAAAGGAATTCCTCTTTTGGTTTGAATACAACAGCTTCCATCTCTCACAATCTCTTTGCTATAAAATCCAACAACAAAACTAGACACTCAGCTTATCTGCGGATCCTTTTCAGACCTTGATCAAGCGTTACTTCTCCCTGCAGACTGGCTCCAGAATCCTTGTTCAATTTTCCTCGCTGATCTCCAGGATCACTGGGAATGTAGAGGATAATCAGTCCCAAAGGGTTAGCGGGGTCAACACTCTCCACCACCAGACTGAGCAAACACACCAAAACAAAAGGCCAAAGATGTCTGCAAAAATGAGCTTTGTGTTGAAACACTTGTGACCAGCTCCATTGAAGCCTGCATTTGGCAAAATCCTGTTGTTCCCTCAACACACACTTCCCTTAATGAGATATTGTGCTCATTAGAAATGTTTGCTTACAAACTATCTCTATGTGACGTTAACTGAGCGCAGATGTTCCAAGTGCAAGACGCCAGGGGTCATGTTAAGCAAAAGTATTTTATATACGTGCATGTACAGTAATGGTCTTGAGGCAAAAGTGATATATTGTCTTTTTTAATTAATGACAATCAAGATAATAAGAATTATTTGTTATTTTATGCAATGAAATTTCTATACAATAATAAATAACAAAACATAAATAAATAAAAACACCTGCGGTACTCTGGTGTCACTTGCTTAATCCAGACTTGCTTGCTTGCTTCTTGAAGTTCACGTACAGAAGATGGTTTCTTGACTGCTACTGACTTCTTCACAATTGTCCAACAATTTTCTATTGGGTTTAGGTTTATTTGGGGTTTATTTTGAAGTGGCTTAAATCTGATCATTTTACTCTAACGTGACACAGACCTGGTTTTATTCCAGACCTGTCTGAATCCACAAATCTCAGAAAGCTCATAGTCACTTTTGTATGTGGTCCTAAATCAAATATACACTGTCCGGCCAAAAAGGTCACCATCTCAAAAGGGTCAAATTATTGACCTGCATCAAGTAGCAAAACAATTAAGCAGATTTTAAATTACTGGAATAAGGTTAAGATGTCAAGGCCTGTGCTGAACCATCGACTTCATGAAGGAAATGTGGTCAGAAAGAAATCATGAACGGAGATCACTTAAACACTTAAAGATGCATGGTAAAAAACTGACAGTAGAAAGTAAGTGCATTTCTACATGCACAATTTGACAAGAACTTAATTGAGACTAACCTGCTTTGTGTCCATAAAAAAAAAAACACTTGTTAGTGAGACTAAACAGGAGAAAAAACACTTAATTTTGATCAGCAGCATAAAGATTGGACTTTGGAGCAATGGAAAAAGGTCATGTGATCTGATGAGTCCAGACTGGCTATATTCCAGGGAATGGGTTCATTGGAGTAAGAAGGGAAGCCCATGAAGCAATGCATAGTGCATACTGTAAAAGTCTCTTGAGGCAGTGCTATGATCTGGGGTTACTTAAGTTGCTCAGGTCTAGTCTCAGCAACATTATGTGGCAAGAAAATGAAGTCAGCTGATGATCCGAATGTCCTGCATGACCAGGCTATCACATCAGTGGCGTGTTTCTTCTATGATGGCACAGGCATATTCCAAGACTCAGCTTGTGAAAGAGTGTTTCTGGGAGCATGAGGAATCATTTTCACACTTGAATTCACTACCACACTGTGCACCATCATCAAAACTGAAGGCAGTCAATGAAATCTTGGATTGTGTAATTTACTTGCCAGGCAGTGTATTTCTGATGTAAGGTCAGATGTAACCCTAACTCATTATATATATTTTTGGGTGTTTATATGTTCTTTTCTTCTTGGCCATGTCCTTGAGTTTGAGCCCCAAAATGGTCACATCACAGACACAAACTTAACATATTTAGACAAATCAATTAAACATGACTGACTGAAAGCTTTCCTTTCTCAGAACAATCAGTCAAGTTTAGAATTAGTGATGGAGCTTTGCATGTGGAGGATTGTGCCTATCCGCTCACCTCTTGTGCTGTCTGATTCGTAGGTTTCTCCCTATATTTTCATTCCAGACACCCCTTCAAATCCCTCTCAGCATTGAGAGTCAACTTGTCCCGAGTTGTGTTATGAAACTGCGTTTTAAATATGAAGATGTGTCGTCCTCTTTATTTGATGGATCTTCACCAATCTGTGTGGGAGTGCTCTCAAGAAGTTTCATCATTTAACAAAGTCAAAGGTTATTTAAAAGAACAACT
This sequence comes from Clarias laeviceps, assembly GCA_030014305.1. Taxonomy (NCBI): domain Eukaryota; kingdom Metazoa; phylum Chordata; class Actinopteri; order Siluriformes; family Clariidae; genus Clarias; species Clarias laeviceps. The sequence continues at coordinate 13,293,063 of JAQMYJ010000020.1, forward strand.
TCAGATTAAGTGTGGTGAAAAAAGCAAAATCATGGGTGCCTTACATAAAGTATGGTGCTAATGTAGCTGAAAGAATTTATATGGAAAGACACCATCATGTGAATATTAAGATAAACAATGTCAACCTGCATAAACCAGGTTTTCTTCTTTTATAATTACTATGCATTATGGTTATGTTCTTATAACTAACCAATACAGTGTGTATTTAATGGAAAATGCACTCTTTTGAGCAAAATAAGGGGGAGGTTTTGGCCACCAAGGCCACCAAGCTGAACAAAGAGGCCATTATAGGTTCTGTATGTAGGTATATTTAATGGACAGAAGAAGGTCAGCTTCACAATTGTTGTTCCATGTAAGCCTTAACCTGGTCAGGGTCACGGTGGATCTGGAAGTGGGTGTAAGGCAGGAATAGACCTAGGATGAGATGCATAGGATTAAAAAAAAAAAACAGAACTCTGGAGCATAGTTGCCAGTTCCATTTATTACACGCAAATTTGAGCTTCATTTTTTCTTCGAAAGCACTTGAAAATATTACTGGTCACGGGATGCATTTTTGTGGGGATTTAAAAAATATGGTTACTTAATAGAAAAATCTGATAAACACTAATCAGCACTGTAGTGATGGGTCGTTCATGAACAATTTGTCCTTTTTTGTCCTTAACATTACTCAGAGGAACAAGTAGTCTCAGTGAGTGACTCGTTAATTTTCTATTGGATGCTCATGCGCAAAGCGTCGCTAACCCTCCGTAGGTTATGTGCAGGAAACAGAATTGAGTAGTTACCTTTAAGTCGTTCGTTCTTTTGTCACGTGACTCCCATAGATGCTATGCAGTGCAATAAATTTTAAATTTATGAGAAGAATAGCTCAATTCTGTTCCCTGTGTAATGCACTGCATAGCGTCTGTGGGAGAGACAAAAGAACTATATATACCAATGCCATCAAGGAAGAAAAAGCTCCATGGATGTGATAACCTGGTCATTCAGTGCATCCAAGGTCATCAGGGGATATCATTTTATAGATCTGATCAAATGAAGCAACTGCGGATCATAACACTGCCTCGAGAGGCTTCACAGTGGGTACTATGTGTGATGGGTACATCGCTGCCTAGGCTTCTCCTCTTACCTTGACACGTCCATCATTCTGGACTCATCACACCACATAACCTTTTTGGAAAGGTTTTAACAGCCATCTTTGTGCTTCGTAGCATACAGAAGCTTTTTATGATTAGTCTCAAGTGGTTTTCTTATGGCCACACAACTGTTTAGTGTTTTCATCACAACTGTGTGTGTGGAAATGCTCTTACGTTCACTGTTAAACATAACTCTGATTTTTGCTGTTGATATTTGCCATTCAATATTTTAGTGATCTCTGACTACAGTTGTTCATGTTTTTTCCTAACCACATTTTTTTATCCAAAATTGACAGTCCATTACTCTGCATCCCCTTTTTTAAATTGTGCACAGCTCTTAACCCAATTCCAGTCATGTTAATGTTTTCTTTGCTCGATGCAGGCCAACAATTTGTCCCTTCTGAAATAGCGACTTTTTTGGCCAGGCAGTGTAGTAAATAAAGCAAGTGATCACTGATCAAGAAAATCACATACGACTGGATGGTATTGTAGCTCCATTATGCCGTCTTTTGTTTAAAGACCAGACCGGTAGTATAAGACTTTTTAAAAGAAGAATAAAAGAATAACATATCACCATTACTAATACCCTTTCATTTGGACTGTCATGTCTTTTGACCAGGTTTCTCTCTTCTTTCTCAGAAACACCACCATAACTCACAGGGTAGCAACAAAACACAGAAGAGCTAAAGTGTAAATTGACACATAACCCTCTCGAAATTATAGGTTTCAGGTTGCAATTGTGATGGCCAGGACCCTCTCATTTGAGGCACTCCTGCTGAAATAGAAAAAGAAAGTCCTAATGGATTTGCTCTCCTTGATCTGCTGTATTCCCCAAGGTTACAACATTGTGAGACGCTGAACTGGTCCACCGGTTCTTGCTGCTCAGCCACAAAAGCCCAGTTGAGCAAATGAGATTTTTTTTGAGTGGGCTGCTGCACTCATCTTTCTGTCCTCACCTGCAGTGCTTCATTTTTGGCTAGAAAAGAGCAGCAAAAGGATGAGCAAATAAATGTGACAATAAGCCAACTTGTTAAGACATGTACCGCTAATTCCAAAATTTTAAATGCTTTCACTTTGGAAAACATTAAATTCATTCCCATGCTTATAGATCTTTTTGGGGTGGAAAGAGTGGTTCCAGATCTTTCATGAATGTGAACCACACATCACCAGAATCTATGACCAGATGGATCCAGATCTGTAAGATAATGCGCTATTTTGGATTCGACCCTGGAAGAGTTCGTTATTTGAGTATATTCTAAAGCTGAATAATTGGAGACATAAAGAGAAACGTATGAGACTTACAGGACCTTCATGTTTTTCTTCCAAAACCTTTTGGCTGTATAGTACCAGAAAGAATAAAAAATTGCTTTAACCCCTCATATAAGGAAAACTTACATAGAAAGAAGATTTAACCATACCCAGCCAATAAAATTAATTATTAATTGGAATGTAATACCAATTTTCACTAGATGTTTTTTATTTCTTTTTTTTTAATGGTGCTGTAATCTTTCATGAAAAGTGATTCCTGTCTTGGGGTCTGTGTGCCTAGATTTCTCATGTTCTCCCCGTGCTTGGTAAGTTTCCTTCGGGTACTCCGATTTCCCCCCACAATCCAAAGACATGCAGATTAGGCTAATTGGCGTTCCCAAATTGTCTGTAGTGTGTGTGTATGTGTGTGCGCCATGTAATGGATTGCCACCCTGTCCAGGGTGTACCCCACCTCATGCCGGGGGATAGGCTCCAGGCCCCCACGACCTTGTATGCAGGATAAAGTGGTATAGACGATGAGTGAGTGAGTGATTGACTGAGTGAAATCATAATCTATATTACCCACAGTATTCTGGTTTGCATCCTGTAGCTTTACAGCTTTCCTTCACAGGAACTAAAAGGCCCAACTTTGTTCCAAATAGACAATATCCCAGTGATTTTTTTTTAGCAAGTTACAGAGTCTGAAAAATACCTAAGATCATAAAAATGGACAAAAATGACCCATGAATGTTTAATAATGACGTTATCTAGGTCAGGGTTGTGATGGATCCAGATCCTAGGAACACTAGATGTGAGGTAGGAATACGCCCTGGATGGGAATTTGTACATCACAGAATGGCATGTACACACTAGGGCCAAGTTAGCTACTGTTTACTGTTTACTTCAATTTTTTATATTTTCATTAACTATTTGTTAAATAAAAATAATTAAAAAAAAACTGAAGTATCACTGCATGCATGTATAAATATGCAGGACAAAAATAGTAATCACGTAATAGTAATAGTAATCATTAGTTAATCCATGGCCATGATTTTCTGGTTAGCATGTTCTGAGTGGTAGTTTCACAAAACAATCATAGCCATGAATACAAGGTTAATGTTGCCTATCTATTGAGAGCTCTGCTAAGTTAAATCTGTCCTTTCATAAGTGATAGATTTTAGCCAAAGTCTGATCCATTCCTTCCAAAACAAGGGGAAATTGGCTCTCGTACACAGCGCAAATGCCAATGATCGGCCGCAGAAAATAACTGAGTCCCACTCCAGTTTGAGGCTAACGGGAGGAAGCACGTTTGTTATTAAAATCCTTTATGCCGGATGCTCATTCTCTGCATTTCCATGCTAATGGGAGGCTAAGGGCCCTCACGCTCTCATATTACGGGCTATATCAGGCCACCCGCCAGCACGTTGTCTTGCTTTTTACAGAGTGCTTTCAATTCACATCAATTTAGGCCAATTAAACCATGCCGCATCCACCGAGAGTGCTTTAGCGCTGTGTTTCAACCCACTCCTTTCAATTAGGCCAAAGGAAAAAGATCCCAGTTTCCATGATGCAATGAAATTTTGAGACTTTTTTTTTCTGTTATTTAGATTCTTGAATCTCATTTTAGCCTTTCAGTGAGAAGATCCTGGCATAAAAACAATGGTGGAATACCTTTCATATGTTCTCTGTGCGATTTACTTACACTAAGTCTGATGGTTGATCCGAGATGCCGTTGACAACAGTAGACATCCTAATACAGCTGAAGCATCATCATAAGTTACAAGCCTCTAATTATAGTCGTACTTATTAATATCAAGCTAATCAACAATCTTTACCCTGCATGGATTGGTTTACAATAATATTTCCACATTCAACCACTTGTTCTTGAGATATCATTCTAAAAACAATACGTTTGGATATGCACACATATGTAAATATAGACAAACAGCCCAAAAACATAATAACAACAACATGTTAGAATCAGTGCTTTAATATCACCTGAGATTTGCCCTGCGGTTAGAACTACATGGCAAAGCTGCTATAGAAAATATATTGTATATTACAATATACCCTATATTCTGACCAACCAGATTTAAGATTTCAACAAGTCTGTATAATCAGATATACTGTATATGGGGTATACTCCTTAGCTTCAGCCACCCCGCTCCTCCCTGAAAACCTGAATGTTATTCCTGTTCTGTTCTTCAGATGACTGTTCTACATGGTCCCATTATCAGATATTAAATGATCAGATTAATGGACCATAAAAGCCATTTTTGTAGCAAATTGTGGCCGGTTCAGTATAAGTCAATTACTGGTATTAGTGTACTATTATGTGAAGCACCATAACCATTAGTGGCCATCAAAACAATTTTTTTCATGTCCAGTTTTAGGATTACTCGCATGATGCTGGGTCTGTCTGGATTCCCAAAATATGCTTTTAAATGGAGAATCTTCATTTAATGTGGAACGTGGTTCAAACATACAACAACAACAACAATAATAATAATAATAATAATAATAATAATAATAATATAGGCAGCCAGTGGCTTAGAAGTTGGTACCATCACTTCACACCTAAAGGTGCGCAGGTATAAATCTCTCCTCCGCTCTTTGTGCATGAAGTTTACATGTTCTACACATGCTTGGTAAAAAATTCCTAAAGGTATTCCAACTTCCTTCCACAATCCAAAGATATGCAGTATAGGTTAGCTGGTGTGTCTAAATTAATAATAATAATAATAACAATAATAATAATAATTAGAAGACACTAATTATATAACATAATATAATATATTAATATAAAATATAATATAACGTTATATAATATAACGAGTATAACAATGACATTTAGCCAGACTTTTACATAATCTTGATGAACAGTTCTTCAGCCTTCCCATGAGACTTTTTTGTCTCTCATTTGTGACAAAATTTTGTCTCTCATTTTCAGCTCAGTCTCTGTACCTGACCAGAGGACGTTTTTAAGTTTGTTGGGCAGCACATAAAAACTATCTTAAATCAACTTAAGGCATAAACCAGTGAGAAACAGGTGCAGATGATGACAGACGGTCAGGCTAGTGATTAGTATCCTGGTGATGCTGAATGATGAGTTTTTGGAATAGACGATTGGGGAAATAAGGTTGCTGCTGAGGTTGTTACATAAACAACCATTTTTTAAATTCTATATTTAGGCACCTTGCAGCCTGTTGCTGTAAAACATTTGTTCCCGTTTATTTTATTTAATCTGCATCGTTTAATTTAATATGATTGAATAGGAAGAAATCAGGGTTGACTCAAGATGTTTACACGGAAGTAAAAATGTTCAATATACAATAAAATGTGAAAAGTTTAAGGTGTATGAATGCAGCACATTTACAGTACATGACTACAAATCACATTTACATCACAGTGCTTTTCAGATCTCATCTAGTTGGTTGGAAGGTGTTGTTGATTTTATTCTTTAACAGCAGCTCAGACAAGCATGTCCACTGCAAATCACAGGCTTTTACTGGTGCGCTCTGGTACATTACCTATTTATAGTACCAACGTGCACAGGAATTTGCCTATTAATACTATACTCTGAAGTTATTTAAAATTAAGCTGTTCCCTTGTGCCATGATAAAGTATTCAAGAAAACAATAGGTTTCCTGGGAACAAAACGAGTTGCATTCTTTGTCTTTTTGTCAAGACAGATATATAAATAAAAAATACTGTAGGGTTGGTGAGGGAATAAACTTCCCTCATGGATGTTCCATCATAATTTAGCCACAGTGTTACGATGAGGTCAACACTGAATTTCATTAGAAAGGTTTCAGTCAGTTAGCAGTACCTAGCACAAGGATTCCCAAACAAAGGAACATGACCCCACGTGAGGTCAGATGATCTTCAAAATGGGATTGTGAGAGACACTTGTGCCCCCCTTTTTTGTTTTTATTATTATACAAATAGCTAAATAATATGAATTAGGGCTGTCTGATTCTTGCTAAAATTTAAATCTCGATTTTTTTCCTAAAGAAATTGAGTTTTTTTGGCTTTAGTTATATCAATCTCGCACTACATATCATTTTAATCCATTACGACCCATGAAAAATCACCAACCAATAAAAGTCTGCAAATGTTTCCCATTTTCTTTCAGCTTGATCTATTTCAAAAAAAATTTTTCAAAATGATAATTACTCTCCCATAACATGAGAAACGAGGAAACATGGACCTTTTTTTCTATGATGAGATAATGCAGAATCTCTGAGGCTGTCAACTAAGCCAACTGTGATTGTATATGAATTTCAGCCTCCGTAGATAATAGTGCTCATTCTCTTTACTGAACAAAGCAGGCTTAAAGAAGGTGCTCTTCAAAGAGGCCCACGGTTCATGACCCTGGCCGAGCTTCGGAGGTGTAAATCGATCTTTTGTGCTATTTGAATTCATCTTGGGCTTTTCATGTCGGGCTTTTCATGCATCCCAAACTGTCACTAATCACAACATAGAAAGAAGGACCATGAAGAACGGTTGGTGTGGATTTTCTGCAAATGAATGAATTTATTTGGTGATTAAAGCAAACGTAATACTGTTTCACGCCTGTTAAACACATCAACAATCCTTAGAGCTCATCATTGCTTCGTTTCTTCTTAACATGAAACCAAAAGACACACTGATGTACTGTACACAAATGAAACAACCCCATTTCCATTAGTCACTTTCTTCAATTAGTAATGAATTTATTCCTTCATCTATTCATCAGCAGAAATGCTCCCTCAGTTGGAAGTGAATACATCACAGGGGATGACACACTCATCCATAACTGAAATTTTTAATTCATAAAATAATTTTTAATTTACTATGATTACCTTCTGAGCTTTTGTCATGTTAATTCCACGCATTATTAATGAACTATATAAATAGCAATATATTTTGAAAAATTCTGCTATACTGCACACTGTACTGTACACTGTTTTGAATCCTGGAAGCATTACATTACCATTTCCAGTAAACTCCTACAAACAACATACTGTATATAGTATTTTAGGTACACTATAATTTCCAAACCAAATGAGGGAGAAAATTAAAAGGATTTTATACACAAATAAGATTTAGAAAAAATAAATGATACGCCAAGGTTAAATTATTAGTGTAAACTGTTCACAGTATAATACAGAATGACCTTGTAAAACTGTGTACAGTTTGGAAAAGCAAGTGATTCAGTGCTGTGAATAGTGAATAGTGCCGAATTAACCAATTAAACTGTTCAGAATTTGACAGTAGTATTGGTTTGTACTAATACTTTATTTGCTTTACTTTATTTATTATACTTTATATGTCACATTCATTGTGGACAATAGCATGATGAAGAATGACACAAACATCGCTTCATGTCACATGTAGTCACAGTGTTAAGGCTGTGGGTTACTGGATTACTGATCAGAAGGTCGGGGTTTTAAGTTGCTACTGTTGAGCCCTTGAGCAAGGCACTTAACCCTATCTGCCCCAGGGGCGCTGTATTCTGGCTGACCCTCTGCTCTGACCCCAGCTTCCTAACTGGGATATGTGAAAAGATTATTTCACTGTACATGTGCCAAATAACTTCAAGGTACATTTGACAAATAAGTGAATAATAATAATAATAAGAAGAAGAAGAATTATTATTATTATTATTATTATTATTATTATTATTATTATTATTATTAATAATAAGAATGTTAATAATAAAATAATAATAATAATAATAATAATGTTCCCAGTCAATAAATTTTAATAATTATAATGTTCCCAGTTAAACTTTTTTTAATAATATTATTAATATATTTTTATTATTAATAATAATAATAATAATAATAATAATAATAATAATAATAATAATAATGTTCCCAGTCACACACATGGACATAATAGCCTCACCACCCACATTTCTTCTTGTACACAATCTAATCTAATCATTTAAGCAATGTTTGAGGGGCATTCAAGTCAAACCAAGACGTTTGTTTGTACCCAATAATAGAACACAGTTGCGAGAGTAAAAACATTTATTTCTCTATATAATCCCCTGCTACATTGATGCATCTTTCCCAGCGTTTCAGTAGTGCCTGGATACAATCAAGTTAGAATGTTTCCATAGTTCACCGTAGCCGTGATCTGACAGCCTGCTTCACATGTAAAACCCTAGCCTCCCAGGAGCTCCTTTAATGGTTCAAACATGTGGAAATGACTGGGAGCGAGGTCAGGACTGTACGAGTTCCTGTAATGTGTGAAGTGGTGTTCGTGAATGATTGTGTGTGCAATTCCCACAGTCAGATATGTCTTTTCTGCAAGTTGACAACAAGTATGTACTCAAGGATCAGACGTTCCACTCATTGAGAATTCACAGGAGAGACAACAGTGGGCTCTGAGCCACCTCAGTCAGGACCGTCATTCACAGATGTAGAACATGCTTTAAAAAGTTTACAGAGTCGTTGTTTTAAAGGGGTTCATTAAAACCACTCAAGACTTTGTCTTAACTAAAGGTTATCGGGCCCTGGTCTTGTTCAAAACTTGGGGTCAATGCTGATCTGAAATACGGTCTACCAACCAAAAGTATCCACCTAACTGCAGACTAACTGACTAAACAATTGAGTCCAAGCATAAACATGAAAATGGTGAAAATGTTCATAAAGATACTTTTAATTTGCTTAGATAATATATTCAATTCCTGTGGATACTTCTGCAGTTCACAACAAGTGATGTTGAGCAAATGCATTTACATTCCTCTTTGTGTCATCTCATTATGTGCAAGGCTGATTCATTAAGTAATTGGTCCGTGGTTGTTTACAAGTATTAAAGTTGTCTATTCAGGAGTCTTTGTGAGACACATTCTCCTTGTGTTGCATGTTGTGAATACAAATGAGAGCTGAACCTGATGCTCACGGATATCACAATAGCAGGTATGTTGTCTTAAGATCAGCACCGCTTCTACACACATATTGATAAAGACAATGTCTGATGCGGGGCATTCTGATCCAGGATCAGTACTGTATGTGAATGCTGGATGAGTTTAGTGAAAGCTGATTGGTCAGAACTATTTCTCTATTGAATGGCCCTGGATGTGTATCAAGAGCTTGTTCATCGTATTCTCCCTTTACCTAAAAAGAGTGTAGCTTTAATTTATTCAGACTCAATAAAAAGTGACCATGAGTACATTTATACGGGCTTATTTCCTGATTATTTTTCTGTTATATTTAAGATCTGGCTTAATTGAACATCATGAGAGTGGAGGAAATGGGTGAAAAGATGAAACAGCTTCACATTGGCATCCAAAGGGAGTATTATGTAGAAATTATATATCATTTATATAAGCTCGAGCATAATATTTAAGCTCGAGTAGTTCTAGATTTATGCCGATCTTCTTCTTCCTGGCAAATTTCAAAATGATTCAAATGTTTAAATCCCCTTTTTCTTCAATTACATTTTGTATTTATATTATGTACAAATGTGTATTTGTAATTTGTAATTTTATATCTATATAAAAATATTTGTTCAATTTTCTGTGCTTCAATTTATTTAACTGTTCTCCTAGTAACAGCTGACAAAAAAATACCCGCGTGATTGCTTGCATTTCTTTTAATTCTTCATTCGTCCATGTCAATCATTTTTCTACATTTAGTTTAACAGAAAAAAAAATCTACTTTCTAATATAAAATCTAATTAAAGTGCTAATGAAAAATTATTTTAGTAAAAAGGTAAGTATTTTTGCACAGACAAAATTATCACCCTGTTAAATACACATCATTCATTGTAGCACATTTACTTTAAAATAACTTGCTATTGATTTCATTCAAAGCAACATTTGCACCTACTGTACTTGTCTGCTAAATTTGTGCAAACTTAGAATTTAATAAACATTATGTATCGTCTCGCTTTGATGTCTTGTCCAGCATTTTATTGGCTATTATTCAATGTTGAGCTGTAATACATCAAGTTATCATCAGTGCTGTTGTGTGACCCAGTACATAACATATGCAACCAGTTACAGAAATGCAGCACCTGTTTGGTGGATTGTAAACACTGTTTTTGAGATTGAGATCAGTCCAGAGAGCAGATTCTTTAATATGGTGGTCCGAGGTTTCACTTCAGTTGAATCCTAATGCAGTCTGCTATCATCCATCGACCCTAAAAATTCTCTAATCACTTTTCTCTGATGCAAAAAAAAAATATTGTGGATATAGATACATGAAAACAGACTTCCATGGAATTGGGGCCCTGTTGGGAATAAGTTCACTTGTTGGGAATTTGCATTGAGAACATTTATAAAAAAAAAATATATATATATATATATATATGTCTTATGCCAGAATGCATGGCTGATTATTTTTTTGGGGGTATGAGGAGAATACTCCTTTTACAGATAGAGTTTTCATGCACAAGGACATGACATGCATCCAAAATGCGCTGTTATTGTCCACTTGCCAATATAAACATTTTAAAGATATATTCACCTTATATGTGCAAAATAAAATGAAATAAGACACATAGGATTATTGGGACAATAAAGGTAACCATCAGGTCAAGATAAATGATGCAGAAATATAAAAGTTAAGTTTTTATTTTTGGGGAGAAAATATGCATTACTGCATTTGAACAATAATGTACTGATGAAATCATTTATGCAAAATCATGTGAAGTGCATTAAACTCATTTGATCACGACCTTTCAAACCGCTGCCCTACATGAATGCTACTTTAAATTAAAAGGGGTTTCATTAGAATTTATTTCTCTTCTTTGCAGAATCTGCAACTGTTTGCTTGTTGTTGTTTCTTTCTTTTTTTTTTTTTTGCTATTTCCAGACATAAGTAAATGTTTCATTAGCTCCAGATGTGCATACTGTACAGTATTATTATTATGATTATGATGATTATGCTTATTATTATTATTATTATTTTTATTACAACAACAACAACAATAATAATAATAATAATAATAATAATAATAATAATAATACATAGAGTTGTGGTTAAATATTGTTACCGTAATAAGCACCAATAGCAGTCCAGCAGAACAGCACTTACTGTAAACAAAAAAAGGCAAACTCTAAGCTCAGATATTGTGTCTATGATATACTGAACCATTTTTATTATAAGTTCTATTGTAGTGGGAAAAAAGGCAAATTATGGATATAGAAAAAATATATATAAAAAAATAAATATAAAAATAAAAAATGTTTGGACATCAGATGTGTGTGTGTGTTACAGTGACCTTGTTTCCCATGGAAAGGCTTAATGTTTTGAGTTACTTTTTGTGTTTGAAACTTGCTTTTCTGACCCAAACCCTTATTCTAAAACTACCCTAATCTGGCATAATAATTAATAACTAAAAAAGCAGCAACCAACGTATTCCATAATTAATTGATTTATTGTCTACTTTTTTAACCACATACTAAAAAAAGCACTGGAAAATATTAATGTATTTTTAACTCAATAATAATGTATGATTGTAACAAAAATGTGTGCATGTGCGGATTCCAACTGGTTAAAAATAAAAACAGCAACAATATGCATTAATGAATACAGTCTTTGGTTAGTGAAAGTAATGTGAGAACAGTGCACAATGTTCAGTTTTAAAGAGAACGTGAAGATAAGAACTGCTCTGCTGCATATGTATTAGGCTACATCAAAGCCTCGACCAAGAGACGAGAACTCTGTATATTACCCAATGCCTGTTATTAGCAAAAGAACAGAAATAGCAGCCTACTAATATAAGTGCAATTAAAACACATTAACCCCTTGCTGAATGCATAATCATAGCACTGACCTACAGGTGAACTGTTCGTCTGCCTTAATTGGTTTAAGTGTGCAATGAACTCAGCAGCTGAATCATAAATGACAAAACCTCCTTCAGAATAAGATATTCTCCCTTTTTCACGCTCTATTAGTCTATACATGTTAAAATAATGCTTTAATACAAAATAGGACTCATTTCTTTTCATACTGGAAGGTGAGTGGGCAGAAGCTTTAAAGACAACCGACCTGTCCATAACCTCACGTACATGTCATGTGATCACATGCGAAAATCATGTGAAGGTACATTTTGTGTTTTATCATGTTATGACCAGAAATTACATATTTGGAATTCAAGTATCATATTTGGCTTCATTTGAGTAATATATAATAATATAAAAAAAAATTGATCCTAGATAAGAAAAATGAATATATCCGTTAGTCATGTAAAAAAAAGCATGTGGAAAAATGCATAAAATCCATCCATCAAAAAAAATCCATCCATTTATTAAATATGCCTCTTAGGGTTGCAGGGGGGCCGGAGCCTATCTCAGGGTTCTTAAGGCACAAACACTCAGGGTGGGGTGCCAACCCAATACAGGGCACGAGTACACATACAGACACAGTGCTAACACTTACTAAAAAAAAACCACCATAACCACCATTACTAAAAATATTCACAATTTCCTTATTTTAGTTCATTTACACCTTGCTGTGAAATAGTTCAAACTATTTTGCTTAACATCAATATCTAAAATAATGTTACAAAGCTTCTTAATGTAAACAAATTTGTATTTTTTTCCTACATCAACTCAAAATAAGACATTTCTTATAATTCACTCAGTACTCACTTGAACCTTCCTTTATATCACTTCCTAATGGGAACTGGCCTATTGGCTAATCCATTAACCCTTTCCCAAGAGTTTCAAGAGTCAACCTGTATGTTCCTAGCTCACTCACTTATCTTCTATTTAGCTTTATCCTGTATTCAGGGTCATGGAGGGCCTATAGCCTATCCCAGGAGATTTAGGGCATGAGGCAGGGTACACCCTGGACAGGTTGCCAATCCATGGCAGGGGCCATTCTCACACGTTGGGAACGCCAATTAGCCTAATTTGAATGTCTTTGGACTGTAGAAGAAAACACACCAAGCACAGGGAGAACATGCAAGCTCCATGCACACAGAGACAGGAATCAAACCTGGCCGGGAATCAAACCCGGACCCTGGAGGTGCAAAGTGACAGTGCTAACCACTACACCACCGTGCCGCCTATATTCCTAGCTTTAATCATTTAATTGTTGCATCTTAATGAAGTACATGGAGCAATTCAAGGATTATGAATGGGATCTTTGAACCTACTGTATATTTACTTGCAAAATGGTCAAGGGTGTGTACGGAACGGCTGCCTGCAGCATGTACTGTATGGTAACGTGTGCAGAGCGAATCACATCAGCAAGCTTCTATCATTGTCTTGTCTCAGAATGACCATGGACCAGGACTTCCTTGGAGAAAAAGAAAAGTCTGTAAAATTTTAAGACCTTTGCAGAAAATATAACCAATTACAGAATATCACTGCTTTAATGAAAACTATAGTATATTAGTTATACAATAAAATAAATAGTTAAACTTTTGTTCACACCAAAAATGATACACTACTGACCTTCCACTAAGAAGAATAAGTTTCATTATTTTTTTTAAAATGCCTTACCTTAGGTAATAGCATTTTCTTTTTCAAAGTTATTAATCAATATTTAAAAATATCACAAAATCTCTCTCTCTCTCTCTCTCTCTTTCTCTTTGTTTGATACGAACTTAGTGCTGACTTAGTGCCCCAGGATGGTCTCATGTGGACGCCCGAAACATCAGCACTTCCCAAATATGTTTATTATTTTATGTATCCCCAACAATAAACAGTGCTTCATTGAATAATCTTACCTGGATAGTGTACAATGTATATTTGTACCAAAGAACAGCTGCTGCAATCATAGAGACTGTCCTGTGTTCATATCACAATCTGCTCAAACTGAACATTCTTCATACAGACTGCCTTTACTTTTCTAAACCTATATGAAGAAATCCCACATGAGAAAAATTAATATATGCATTAATCATGTAAACATAGCAGGGTACAGGACTTTTTGCTGAAACTGAACATCATATTGTACAGATTGCCTTTATGTTTCTAAACCTGTATATTGCAATAATTTATCATATTCCTTGCCAACATTGCCTCTAAATTTAAATCTAGATAAATCAATCTATTTTTTGCAATAAATAGTCAACCTTTTATATTACTGTTATTGTTAATATTACAGTAACTTCATATTACTGTTACCTACTGCACTTTCTGTACATTAATCACTCTCACCCCTGTACACATGGACTCATACACCTCATTAACCACATTTGTTATTTATTGTAAATAGGCCACTTATTTATGCACTTCTTGTTAGATGTTAACTGTATTTAATTGGCTCTGTACATGTACTTTGCACAATGACAATAAAGTTGTATCTAATCTAAGTGAATGTAATCTAATGATTTATGAGTTTATGTGCAGTCATTCGATATTCGTTTATGAAATACTTAACCACGGGCTGCTTCTTTACTCTGCTTTTAACTACTTTCCCTTGTTTAGGCTGAAAGTGGAAGCTTTTAGTTTTATAACACAATTTTGATTTGTATAGACCATTGTATACTTGGTACAGCTGTGTTGCAGGAACAGTCTTTGCATGGGTTTCCTCCTTTTAATGTCCAAACCTAACAGTTGGGTCTACTGACTACATAAATTGCCCCTGGTTGTGAATATGTGTATGCACGTTGCACTACAATTCAGCATCGTCCCATCTGAGGTGAATTCTCCTGCCATATGCGCAGTGTTTTTGAGACAGACTCTGGATTCACCACAACCCTGACCAGAAAAGAGAGAGAGAGAGAAAGAGAGAGAGAGAGAGAGAGAGAGAGAGGGAGAAAAAAAACTCATTGAAGATGGTTGAATGAACAAACATTTGAAATAATTGCTCATGCTCTGCGGCAGGGAGGCTTAGTGGTTAGCACTGTCGCCTTGCACCTCCAGGATCCAGGTTCGATTCCCATCTGTGTGCATGTGAACATGTATCTCCCTCTGCTTCCTCCGGGTACTCTGGTTTCCTCCCACAGTCCAAAAACATGCAGATTAGGTTAATTGGTGTTTCCAGATTGCCAAAGTGTGTGAATAAGCATGCAAGTGTGTGTATATGTGTGTGCCCTGTGATGAGGGTATACCCCACCTCTTGCCTTACTGTATGTCTCCTGGGATAGGCTAGGCAACAGAATGAAGCGGTATAGATGATGAGTGTTCATGCTAAATCATGGAAGGGCAGCTCGTTGGCTTAATGGTTAGTACTGTCGCCCTGCACCTCCAGGGTCCAGGTTTATTTTCCGCCTCGGGATCTGTTTGTGTATCAAAGTTGCATGTTCTCCCCGTGTTTGTTCAGTTTCCTCCCTCAGTCCAAAGACATGCAGATCAGGCTAATTGGCGTTCCTGAATTGTAGCGTGTAAATGTTGACCAGAGGTCCTGCCATGGTCGTAAAAATGGAAATATTTATTTCCATTTTATATATACTATATCTATATCTATACAGTATATTGGAGGTTTCTAGATGGATGAATGAATGGAAATCATGGAAGACGAATGTTTTAGGAATGCAGTATTATTATGTCCGCCTGTAGGGGGCGCTCGTTTCTTTCCTCAGACCTCTTCAACCTCATCGTGAACCCGGACATGAATCTTGGCTATGCTATAAACGTAGCCGACGCGCTAACCTAATAAACGCATTGCCATTTATTTGTCGTAACGCTGTTTTTTTCTTCTTGGGGTTGTTAATTGTTTTTAAAGCTTAATTTTTTTAAAAGGCATATTTTAACTGAAGATGGGTGTCCCGGCGTTTTTCCGCTGGCTAAGTCGGAAGTATCCGTCCATTATTGTACACTGCGTGGAGGAAAAGGTATGCTAACATGCTAGCCCAGCTAGCTAGCGCAACAAACACAAACGCGATGTGTACGGTCTCATATATATACACCTAGGCGCTGTTCATGTAACTAGTTAGCAAAACAGCCTCGCTATCTTATCGCTATCCGTTTTTTTTCCCCAAAACCGGGATTGAAGCCTTTTTTTAAGCGCGACTCTGAAATGAACCTAACGGTTCTAACTCGTTTCATGTGCTCTTTATTTTCCTTCCTGCTAATGCCAAAATAGTCCTAGTCTAGTTCTATCACAGTTGCTGGCTCTTTCTCTGGGAGAAAGTTGCCAAAGCAACGCTTAAAATGCCGTTAGAAGATGCCCGAATGACGTCACTTTTGACTGTAACGTGCACATCAAAAGATTTTCCTGTGAGACTTAGAGTAGCGTTTTATCACCATAGCAACATTTGAAAGTCACGATTATAACGTATCACTACGAGCTAATTCAAATATTTTCTATATAAAGAAGCAGTAGTAGGGATTGGTCAGGGAAAGGATGTGAAGGAAAACATTTTATTCTAGATATATAGTATCGTACAGACATTCATGTACATATCTTTATTTGACCATGTTATTTTAACAGGTCTTATTCACTGCACAATGTTTCCACAGTTATATACCATATATAATCAGTGTTTCCCCACAGGTCTGAAATATACTTGCGGTGGTAACCAGCGGAACAGACCAGCATTGGTCTAAAAGTGGTCTACTACATACAACAAACTAATGCATGACACTATTTTGGTTTATTTGATAAAATATCCGTCTGTGAAGACTTGTTGTTTGTCATTCCGCTGCTCCCGTCGAGGGGTCGCCACAGCGGACCACCTGATCCGCACATAACTTGACCCAGGTTTTACACTGAATGCCCTTCATGACGCAACCCCCACATTTTATCCGGGCTTGGGAACAGCGCTGCATCCAGTGGTTTGGGTTTGGGCACTGAGTGGGAATCGAACCCGGGCCTTTCGAACTGAGCCGGCAACAAGGTGCCGAAATGTCGCGTTAAAACATGGCACTGTTTATTGGAGCACGTAGCCCTTAGCCCGTGAAATTCAAGCGGCACGGATCCATGCGGCAACACACCATTAGTCACTGACCAATTTAGAAGTCCTACCTGTGTGTGTGTTGACATGGGAGGCTTCAGATATCAAACTGCACATTTGGGTTTTCTTATACGTCATAATAATGTTGTTACTTTTAAAACATGTAAATTTTAATGCTACTGGAATATGAGGATGTCGCAAAAATATAGAACTCTTAAAATGTGCACATTATCATTATTGGTCACAGAAACAACCTAAAACAAACATTAGAAAAATCTAAAGAAAATTATGGAAATGTGCATGAAAAGTGAGAAAATGCGTATGAGTCAAAATTATCAGATTGTCCCTGATGAGCAAGCCGCGGGTGACTGGCAAGGAAAAACTCACTGAGATGGCAATAGGCAAAAACGTTTAGAGGAACCAGACTCAACAGGGAGGTTTAATATTATTATATAGTTATAATATTATAGTTTGCATATTAATGCAAAAAAGTGTCTAAAATGCTCTGGCCTTAATCTTGTTCACTGCTAGTCAATCGATCCCTTTTAGCGTTGTTCTCCCGGACAAACTTTTAAAGAGGTTGAGCTGTGTGAGAAATGCTGCTGCACTTGATCATATCTAATTTAAAAGAAGGGAATAACACAATTATAACAGTATAAATATAGCCAGGAAGAGAGTTTAAAATAACACAGAAATGCATGTTGAAGCGAAGTTATCACGCTGAAGCTAACGGGAATGAGGGTCGTAATTGTTCCATAATCAGTCATTGGTTTGACTAAATCGATCGATTAATAATCGGAGTAACTGCACAGTGCAACTTTTCCTGCACTCGTTGAGTGTCCTGAAAATCAGTCCCACCAACGTTCACAATTACTATGCACAAAGAATGAGAACATTACATATCCGTACATCATCTAGGATTACCTGCATGAATATCTACTGAATATAGACTTTTAATGTCCGGATACCTGTTGATACGACTAAACCCAACCCAAACGAGGTGGAGTTCGATAACCTCTATTACAAACACGTCAAAATGGAAGTACATTGCCAATGTAGGCCAGCTAGTGTTTGCAATTGTATCCTCCATCCAACATGTAGCCACAATTATTTAAATGGTTGTTTGAAATTAAATGGGGTCCTGCGAAGGCTGAGTCCATTGTATGAGTTTGGGATATCAATTGCCTAGTTGATGACTTATGTTTGTGTTTATTGGTGGTTCACAAATCCACAAACTCTGATGTATCGGAGTGTGTAGATAATCATGTGTCCTTGAGGTAAGGAACATCATTACCAATGTGAACTGAATGTCTGCATTAATACTGACTAAAGGAAACACAGTTGTATGATTATCCTCTCATCCTGTACAGTATTGGTGTAATGTATGTTTATGAAGCTTCTGAGGCTTTTTTTTTTTTTTTTTTTTTTCCCAGTGTAGCAAATTTTTCTGTCACTGACTGAAATCGAGAAATCTTCATTAATCTCTTGGGTTTCTTTCAGTCTAAAGAATGCAATGCGGTCCGGATACCTGTTGATACGACTAAACCCAACCCAAACGAGGTGGAGTTCGATAACCTCTATTTGGACATGAATGGAATCATCCACCCTTGCACACATCCTGAAGACAAGTGAGTATTATTCTTGTACTAGATGTGTCTGCAACTTCCTCGCTTGGAGTTTAAATGCACACTTATAAGCGAGTTTTAAAAAATGTCCAGCGCCATGTTGCATTTCGGAAAAAAATTTTTTTTACGTGTTACCGTGAAGTGCGCGGGATGAAGGTTCTTTGATCGCGGTTAAGTAGATTTTAATAACACACCCGTATACGTGTATTAAATAATGTACAGAGTCATCTGTTAAATTTTGAGATGAACTAATGACTTTTTTTTTTTTTTTAATGATATAAGGGCATTTTCTGTTTAAATTCCAAAGTGGCATATCCTCTCTTCCTGTGGGTCTTCCCGATTGTGATGAAACAAAGCCTATATGTTACCTAAAGCTCGGCCAAATACACCTGTGAAAACCCTATTAAAATTCATTCAGTAGTTTTTACATGATGCATGCACAAACAGACAAAAATTTCAAAAATCTTGATGTCTATTACTACTCCCCAAATAATTATTTCGCAAATTTCAATATACAGACATGCCAACTTTACAGTTTTGTTATATGTATAGATTACAAAATTTTATTGTATAATCTATATTTATTATTAATGCACCTGTGATTTGTGATTAAAATGAAATTCATAAGTCATAAGCACATTTTAAATAATGTGTGAATATTGTTAAGTTGTTAAGAAGGTGTGATATTGTTAAGTTGATTTCAATTGCACACCTTTTACAGTTCTATTATTATGTATAGATAATCTAAAGCCATATTTTTGGAGAATAAATCTATTTTATTATTTTTTTCTCTTCTCCTTCCTACTTTTCTTTTCTCCTTCCTTCCCCCCTCGCCAGACCTGCACCCAAGAATGAGGATGAAATGATGGTTGCGATTTTTGAGTACATTGACCGGCTTTTCAACATCGTTCGTCCGAGAAGAGTCCTTTACATGGCAATCGATGGAGTTGTAAGTAATCTGGCTCAGCAGCATTCAGACAGCTGGGTCAGTTGTGTTTAATCAAACTGTTTATACTGTTGTGGGGGTGTGGTTTGAGTTTATATTTGGTGGTGGGGTGGACTGGTGTCATCCCAGACCCAACTAATTAGGATTTTAAAATTGACAAAATGTCTGTTTTAAACAGATTTCTTAGGTTTCTGCTTAACCTTATAGTATTTTACCAAATCAATGTCGATTTGTTTTGTATCGGATGGATGTCTTGCAGCATATTTCATGGTAAACAGTACATCTGGGATGTAATTATAATTTTTTTTTGTGCCCGTCAATGCTGATTTTTTGGGTCCGGTTCTTTTCTTTAGGCTCCTCGTGCCAAAATGAACCAGCAGCGATCCAGACGTTTCCGGGCCTCTAAAGAAGGAGTGGAACTTGCTGACGAAAAAAAGAAAATAAGGGAGGAAATTTTTCAGAGAGGTACCGGCCTTGTTTGGTTATGTTTTATCTTTTTGGAGCATCCTTGTGGCTGCTCTTAGGTTGGTCTATAGTGTGCTTGTCCTTGTTTTTTTTTTTTTGTTTGTTACAGTTGTATGTTTGAAATGTACTCCGAGAGAGGGAGAGAACAAGCTTCATGGTTAGAATAAATGTTTTATTTATTTGTTTAACTTGATATTGCTTTTCATTTTAACTAGGTGGTTACCTGCCCCCTGAAGAAATAAAAGAGCGTTTTGACAGCAACTGCATCACTCCGGTATGTGTAATATATGATTTAATTATATTTTTGTTTATTCATACATGTTTCATGTTGCTGTAGGACACAACACTTAATTAAACACACATGGTGAAATTTCCTATATTACCTAAAGACAAGGTGTAATACCTTTTTGGACATAAATCTAGATAAACATCACCGTGTATCTGACTCATTCCATAATCTGGAGGTACACTTCATGAAGGTAAAAAGGGTACAAAATCACCGTTCTTTCTCAGTAAAAATGTAGTGGTTCATGTTAGTAATGTCCTTTAGTGTAACATGTTTGCAAGCTGCAAAGCTTAACCAGTCAGCGTTATTTTATTTTTTTTATACACTACTGGATAACATAGTTGCAAATTTCCTTATGTTGACACATAAATTCAGTGGTAGGACTTCCCTGGTTGAACATTTCTCATTTTCATGAACTTTCACATTATATTTGAATAAATAATTGAGTTAAATCCATAAAGTACGGCGGGATCTTGGCATACAAATTTGATTAGTTCTGGAGGCAAGTTCTTAAGATGGAAATTTGGAAGAAGTAGTAAGGATTATCTGCATTTACATTATTTCCGTAAGAACCCACCCACGAATATTACCAAGATTACAAAAAATGGCAACATTGTGTTAACTTTCATGCCAAATAAAGCACTTAGGCTGTACATAATGTTTGTGTGATAATTTTTTTTTAATAAAATTATTTTTTCATTAATGAGTAAATAGGTTATTTAGAATATAAATGCTGGCATGGACTTTACTACATTACAAGGGTAAATATGCATGTAATTCTATTATTTGAGGTAGAGTAGTGACTAACCAGCTACAACAAATATTCTAATGAGTATGTTCGATATACGGTAACCAAAAAGCCATACGAGTTAATGGGGTTGCGTTATTTTGCATTAAAGACAAAAATCTAACACAGACAATAGTTAACTCAAGGAGGGGGGCCTAAAGGGAAGATGACTGGGTAATTGGACATCGTTTTCCACTTGATTCTCACTAGGTGTAAACTCTGGTGGCAGATTTAGGCGGGCTGTGCTCGACACCTTTTTCCCTGTTTTGTATGTACATTTAAAATACTCCACTTTGTTTGTTGTATCACTGTTACTGCAAATTCCATAGTCTTGATGGTTCCAGTGGAGTAGCATTGGTGTAATGGTCGGTCCTCTTTACTGCAGATACACTTCCGCTCTCGTCCAATCAGGTCGAGGACACAGGCCAAAAAAAAATAAAAAATTTTAGAAGATTGCACTTACTGCACCTTTTTGTTTTTAAAATTAGGACAATTCTGCTCTAGTAAAAATGGACTGGTTTTATTGATTTCTGCTGTTAAATGCACCTTCATATTTTCTGCTGAATTTATTCCTTTATTCCTTCAGTTCCTCCTATCACAAATCTGATATTGAAAAATGATGTTTTGTGTGTTCATGTTAAGGGCACGGAGTTCATGGACAACTTGGCCAAATGTTTGCGCTACTACGTTGCAGACAGACTGAGCAATGATCCTGGATGGAGGAATGTCACGGTAGGTTACCTGCTGTATTCAGGCTTTAACACTATGCTTTCAGCTCTAGTGTGTCTAAAGTGCCGCCTTTACACATTCTTCTGTAGAATTCAGTGAAGGAGGTCTTTGCAGTCACGACTAAACTGAAATACTTGATTTGCAGGTCTTTCTCTCTGATGCTAGTGTTCCTGGAGAAGGCGAACATAAGATTATGGATTTCATCAGGAGACAGAGGGGTAAGTTCCTGCACCGAGCCCTGACTCAAATGCCATAATTATGATCCGATCTACACTTAAGCAATATCACATGAGCGCGAGAGAGAGAGAGGGCTCTTGTACTGGTTATCTGCACGGTGTAATGCGGCCGTGTGCACAGCCATGCTCGTATTGAATATTATAACTTGACCTTGAATATAGTGTTTTTTATTTATTTATTTATTTTTTAAGCGACAGTTCCACAAACGCCATTTATCAACAGCAGATTGATTTGCTTGTAAATAAATTAATTGAAAGTGAATTAAAAAGTGCATACTAAAAAACAGATGTGCAGTGGCGTGGGGGGGGGGGGGGGGG
>JAQMYJ010000020.1:13315632-13334611 GCA_030014305.1 Clarias laeviceps
AGTTTCACTTAATTTATTTATTTATTTATTCCCCCCCCCCCCCCCCAGTTACGTTACTTGTTCAATTTTGCTGCTGAATTTTACATTTCCACTTTTGACACACATACTTAAATAAGTATTACATTTGTTATATTATTAATAAGGTTACAGGATTGCATTCTAGTTGGCCAGCTCATTACATCTCCTTGTGATCACATGGCGCTCGGCATCAAAACAAGAGGCATATGCGTGCTACATGATGCTTGATTATGTTCGATGATACTTGGTACTCGTGTATCAAGACTCGCTTGTTTTTCAAGTCGGATTTATTTAAAAATTTATTTTGCTTCTGTTAATCATATTTCAGGATGGAAGTAATTTAGTACTGATGGAAATTTCCTCTCAAGCACCTAGCAGCGATAATGTCCTAACTATCCAGATTCAGAGTAATTGTACTTCATTTGTTTACTTATTTTCCTGTTCTATGCACAGATTATTAACTCTCGAAAATAAAAACAGTAATCTTGTTCTGAGAATGTAGTGGAGATTTCAATTTCTGGCCAGTGATAATGCAGTCCTGTAACTCCTGCCCTACAGAAGCTGGCCAGTAAGGGTGCAACACTACAGTATAAGACCTACCAGGTAGCAGCTAGCCAATGAGAATGCAGGCCTGTAACTCCTACCTTAACAGTATATTTGTTAGAAATGGAAATGTCAAATTCAGAAGTGAAACTCAAAACATAAGGATGTGAAAAATTCAGCAGCAATTCTGAAAAAAAAAAACCTTTATAAGCCATGGCGGTGGTGGACAGTCGTGTAAATCTCATATTTTTCGTTATCTCTCATGAGTTTTATTCCTTTTAGCCTTAGCTAACTATCTGTTCCAGGGTTGAATCCCAAATAGCATAAAATGGGTAGCTAGTGCCCTACACGGGCTGTGCAATTCCTTGTTCCACACTCCAAGTAGTGCCCTTGAGATGGATAGATGGATATCCATCTATGTCTGTCTGTACTTTTGTATGATATTATGCTTTATATAAACAATCATCCACTTTGGTCACACTGGTAAATTCAATTCAGTTATATTTTATTTGTATAGCACTTTTAATAATTGATTTTGTCACAAGGCAACTTTACACAATCAAAAGAATTAAGTTTTTGTGAAATGTCTATTACTCAAAATGATCAGATAAAGTAAAGAAACATAAATGATTTATGTTTGCTAAAAAAGTGCAAAAAAAAAAGGGGGGTCTAAACCAAGACCACAACAGCAACGTTAACATCACTACCATTTTAATTAATATTGAATTGGACTGTTATGGCAAACACTGTAATGATTTCATAGTAAATAGCCACTTAAAACATTAACTACATTGCAATATTCTTAAACGGTGAACAGTAAATGTTTCCTGCAGTTTTGCTTTGCTCTGTTGCTAATTCAGGCATCAGTAAAATGTTAGATTTTTTTTTTATTTATTTATTTTTTTAAACCCCTTTCTTTCTTTGCTCAGCTCAGCCCAATCACGACCCTAATACACACCACTGCCTCTGCGGTGCTGATGGTAAGTGAATGTTTAATTTAATTTATTTTATTCCCTTACCTATAACACTTGTCAAAGAGAGATGCGCTTTATACAGCAATGTATTGAATTTCCCCCCGTGTTTGTGTGTCTACTGCGCCGGATAGAAATTGCTGTAATAAGCTTGTTGGCACTCGAGAGGACCGAACCATCTAGTGATGCCTAGAACCTGTTATGAATAGAAGCAATTAGCAGCCGTGCAATATAACAATAAGGACTGTAACAATTGGTGGTGTATGATGCTTTTGGAGGACGACAGCGGAAAAAATATTGCACCTAGTTAGATGTAAAAAGAACTTGTTGTGTCCGTTCCTTTTAGCAGCACTCGAGTGTCCCTGTTGCTGCTGTGTTGTGTAAGAACCGCAATTATCAGGTCCGTATGTGACCCATAATTTGGACTAATAAAAATTCAAGTCGGTGAAATGGTTTTATGTACATTTCACTGGCAGTTAAATAGATTCAGCCATCTTTGTAGTCTGGCTCTGATGCCTTAACGAATATAATCCTGATAAACACGTAACATTTACACGTGATTTAAACAAAAGACTCAGTGTGGTAAAACTTGACTCATTTATCCGATCGGCATGAAGAGTTCAATTATAAAATAAAATGTTAAACCTTGGGCAAGAAGAGAAATGTGTGCAAATGTAGACCTTTACCACTGTGTGTAAGTACTTCATTTATTTTATTTTTTTTTTTAAGTGGTTTGTTTTTCTTTTTGAATTAAATCTGTTTGTAATTTTGCCTTGACACTTTTCATCTATAATTTTAGCCCTTTTTTTTGTATTTAATAAGTTGAGTCTTCTTTTCCCTAGCTGATTTAATAATGCTGGGTCTGGCAACACACGAGCCCAACTTCACCATCATCCGAGAGGAATTCAAGCCTAACAAGCCCAGACCCTGTGCCCTGTGTGGACAGATTGGACATGATATTAAAGAGTGTCAGGGTGTAGCCAGGGAGAAGAAAGGAGAGGTAATGCGGCAACATTTCTGTACTTCAAACGCAGTGTCATTTTATTCAGCCAATCTGATTGCTTTATTGAATTTTTTTTTTTCCCCTCAGCATGATGAATTTGCTGACACAGTGCCAGTATCTGAGCAGGAGTTTATATTTATTCGATTGTCAGTACTGCGTGAGGTGCGTATCCATCTGCAGAACACATGCTGACACCATCACACTCGAGTGTGCAGAAGCTGATAATTCTGCATAACTGACTTATTATTTATTTATTTTTACTTATCTGGATTATAAAAAAAAAGCCATCTTGTGGCTTTTCACTGTGTCGCTCATTTTTCCATGAGTGTTTCAGTATCAGTTCAGGTGTTAAAAAAGATTGCAATTTCTCTGCAGTATCTGGAGCGAGAGCTGACCATGGCCAGTCTGCCTTTTCCCTTTAACTTTGAAAGAAGTGTCGATGACTGGGTTTTCATGTGCTTCTTTGTGGGAAATGATTTTCTGCCCCACTTGCCTTCTTTAGAAATCAGGTATGTCAAGACGGCCTCAAGCCATTTTCTCCCTCCTTCACTAGTACAAATGATCCCCTATGTGGTTACATGACAAAGCCATCGTATGCTGAAAATGTTGGAAGTCAAAAATGCATTTACTGGTGTATTCCTAACTTCCCAAACATCAGCTTAGTGTAGCTGACCTTAAATGTGCACTTTCATTAACACACAGTCCATCTTATAATAAAATATATTGTATATTTAAAAAAATCTTTATTTAAAAAGGCAACGCGGTACACCATAAAGTTTCGATTTGTTACCAATGGCAAGGGTCACTTGAAGATATCTCACTGTTGCCATCTAGCATTATGAGGTAATATTACACCACGTCACTCGCATGGTATCTAAATTAATGTGTACGGTCGACCCCCAAAATTTATTTCATTTCAAACTGAGCTTAATGGATTACCCTTATACCCGTATACTGTACAGTACTGTACTGCTGTATCTCCCGCAGTACTAGAATGTAAAATAAATTCGATGTTACCCCTAAATACAGTAATAAATCACCACCCCAAGCCGCGTTTTTCTCTCCGGTTGCCTTGTGCTCTCTCTACAGTGCTAAAACATTTGTACAATATGTTTGCAACATTAAACATATTGTACAACATTAGTAATATATTTACTAATGTTGTAACACACAAATATTAAATTCAGCTTTTGGAAATTTAGCTGAATTTAATATTTGTGTTAAAACATTAGTAAATTATGTTGTTGTTGAAAGTTTAGCACTAAAACGCATGGAAAATTGTATATTGCCAGGAAAACAGCAATAAAAAAAATTGTGCAGGACATTTGCAGTTTCCGCAAAAATTCCAGGACATTCTTCGACCAATTTTTGTTTAGGTTTTAAGGAAAAATCTGCGAACTTCTGATGCCGCAAACTCTCAATTGTGACTTCATGGGGGTCTACTGTATTGCTTTTACTTCATTGGTAAAGTCTAAAATCATGTGGCTAAGCAATATTAGGTAGATTTATCAGTGTTTAAAAATGAATACATTTTTCTTAGTTTTTCATGTCAGTATGCAGAACTCAAATTCTGATGTCAATATGCATCCTGAAACTTTTAACGTACATAATGTGAAAGTATTAGAACAATGCAGTATTAGCTATTAAACTTTCCAGTGTGTAAACAGTTGCTTGATCTACTTTAAGATCTCATCATGTGTTACTTTCAGAGAGGGCGCCATTGACCGGCTTGTGGGTATTTACAAAGACGTTGTGCACAAGACTGGGGTAAAATGAAAGAAAAAAAAAAATCCATTCTACTTCAGAATCATGATTGTTTCAGATTTAATAGCTTGTGAGAGAGGTTTTAAAATGGTGCCTTTTTTCTTTTTTGCAGGGATACCTGACGGAGAATGGTTATGTCAAGCTGGAGAGAGTCGAGCTCATCATGCAGGCTGTGGGAGTTGCTGAGGACAACATATTCAAGAAGCGCAAAGAGGATGAGGTACAGTATTCCGCTCTGATGAAGACAAATGATCAAGTCATGTTGGCATCACGCCCCCCTCATTGTTTTCCTAATTGCTTAGTACTTTCACGTGTACTCGTGACATGGTGTTTATGTCTATATGTGATGGTTCATTTTGTTTCTTGTAGGAAAATTTCAAAAGGAGAACAAAGGAAAAGAAGAAAAGAATGAGGGTGAGTGAAATGCAATTGTTCATTCTTAAATTTGTTACTAGGATTCACATGTTCACTCTGCCAATATAGTACTCTTGCACTCAAGACATGGCCTTAATCATTTCATTCCTCACTGTAATTATCACTTATGTGGTGGAATATACTTTGCCTTTGCGTTTATTGCTTATGACTTCATTCTCTTTACTTCATGAGTAAAAGTCTACTGGATATTCTTGCTGCTGATCGATATTGTACAATATACAAGGAACGGTTATTTGTTTTGCTTTTTCTCTAAACTATATTAGAATAAGGTAACCTAGACGTACTGTAGGCACATTTCCTAATTAACATGAACAAACCAAACAGGTCAAACCTAATTTGTCCCATTAAACTATACATTTTCTGTAATGCTTCACATATTATACTAACAATAATCCAAATAAGAATGTCAGCTGGTTATACTGCCGAACCAGAAGTTTTTTTTTTTTTTCTGTTCTTGTCACCAGTGAAGTATAAAGACCTATATATATATATATATATATATATAATTTTTTTTTTTTTTTTTTTTTTTTCCCCCCTATAAGTTCAGTTTTAACATTTCTACGTCTGAATCATTGTGCCAACAAAAGGGCAGGCAAAACCTTAAAGCTCTTTGTACATTTTGTAATTTCTTTCTGTGGTGCTTGACTGGGCGTCCAGGCATTTTTTTTCTTTTGTGTGGGCAGTAAGTTCACAGAGCAATGTTAAAGCCCGCAGTGATGTGACATCTATTGAATAATATAATTCTTATGGTTTTTTTTTTTTGGGTTTTTTTAATGGGGTGTCCAGAAAGAAAAGAGCATGATTCAGTCTTTTGTTTTGTTTCCAGGATTATTCCTCCTGTGCCCCTTGTGGGGAAAAAAAAAGAATCTTTTTTGCAGTAACTGAGAACATGTACAGCATGATGTGCTCCAGTAGCTGCTAATGCTATCAAAAACAGCTTCAGAACCAAGTTACATTCTATAGAGGCCCATGTAGTTGAAATTAGTAAATTATTTTATTTATTTTTTTTTTTTTAAAGATACTTGGACTCAAATATTTCATAAACTATATATTGTAGGCCTAAACACAGCACACATGTAATTCTGGTGGATCAATGTATGAAATAATGTCTTCTATGGGCCTTTTGGCTTTTACCACATCTTTATTAAACATGCATGATTACACCAGATTTAAAAAAGGCATTAGATGAAAAGTTTTTTTTGAGACCAGTGGGTAGTGTTACGAGTCTCTGAATCGTGTGGCTGGATGTCTTTGTGCATTATAGGCAGAACGAGGTCCGGCATTCGTCACAGGGGGTCAGTTTGCCCCTCATGCGCTGGGAGGAAGAGACCGGCCCATGCCTGTACACAATGCTCGTCATACAGCCTATGATATGAGGATGCAGGGCAACAACTACCAACAAAACAAGGTACGTCCCTGTGCACTCTTACAGCAGCTGACTTGCAGCACAGGTATCTGTTCACAATTGTTTGAGCATGTACAGTATCTATCTAGTGGTGATCTTACTTATTTTAAACTGTGGTTTGTCTTTTTAATAAATTCAGGTCTTTTGTAATGTTTTCTGTTATGATTTATTGCCCTTTTTCCTCCACCCACAGGATGCTGCCAATTCTTTAAAAGCCATGCTGAAGAATGGAGGAAAAGTGAGTAGATCAAATTTCCTTTTTATCTACAGGATTTTTTATGCAGCTATTCTAGTCAAAGGTGTTTTTCTTAAATGTAAGTCTGTAGTTGCATGCAGTTTACTAGTCTGTTAAACATTGCAATACTTTTATTTATTGAGACTGACATGATTTAACACTTTCAACCAGTTTTATTTTGCAATCATACCGATCAGTTTTAAAAATGTCAATCTTTTAACGCTACACTACAAATTAGCTATTGCTAAAACCCATCTTTGCTGTTCAGGATTCTGCCGGGCCCAGCGACAGTGCAGACCCTCACGGTGTAAAGAGGAAAGCAGGAGATAGCGACAGCGAGCCCGAGCCTGAGGATAACGTCAGGTGATGATCTGATTGGGGCCCACTATTACGCCTCATTAATCCCCCCCCCCCCCCCTCTTCAACCCTCCACCCCCACCCTCCTGCTCAACTCTGGTGGTGGCCTCTTCCACAAGTGCCAGTGATTAATATGGAAAGGGGAATATGCACTGAATATTCCTTTGTGATGCACTTGTCAAAACTGTTAAATCCGTCGGGCTAAATTGGTATTCATAGCAGTATTTCTTGCCCCACTGGGGACGCGTTGAGGATCGGCTCGACAGATGCTGCTCATCCTTGATTACATGAGTGGAGTGCTGCTGCATTTTTAGAGTCTACCAAATTTGTGTTTTCTGGTCCAGCAGTAATATTTATGAGGGCTTGAATATGCATGGAAGAAACATAATGTTTTTGACACACAAATCCAGTCTAGCTGTGATGAAAATGAAAATAAATTAATTCAGTTGTGTTCCCATTATAATTATTCTATTGATCATTGACTTGGTTTTAAGCCTGGTTTTTGTGCGTGTCGGTTGGGTGTAGTTTTCCCCCTTTCTTTTCGTTTTTCTTTTTAAGGTTGACTGGTAGATGCATAATTTTTTCCGTCTTGCAGGTTGTGGGAGGCAGGCTGGAAGCAGCGGTACTACAAAACCAAATTTGATGTGGATGAGACTGATGATGAATTTCGTAAGAAGGTGGTCAAGTCTTATGTGGAGGGCCTCTGCTGGGTTCTTAGATACTATTACCAGGTAGGTGACTGAATATGAACCCACTATGATGAATACTGTTCTTATGTTTGTTTATTGCTTGCTGCAATGTTTTATTAATTGCCATATAGATATAGAAAAAAAAGAAATTCGGGTAAAAAAAAAAAATATATATATATATATGTGTGTATGTATGTATATACATACACACACACACATATGTATGTATGTGTGTGTGTGTGTGTGTGTGTGTGTGTGTGTGTATGACTTGTATAATATAATTTATATTCATGTACATGCATCTTTGTTTAATAAATGGCCTACCAAAAAAAAAGCTTTAGTTAACCACCATATAGTGTGGGTAGGGGTATGCTTTGTGTACATGGGTAGGAATAGGAGTGTGGATATTTTACCCATATACACAAAGGTGAAGGAGAGCGCCGATCTTGATTAACAATGACTAATGCTTATGACTAATTGTTAAAATTAGTGACAGTAGGATAAACTGCCAACTGGTGAGTGGAATTAAACTTTTTAAAACTTTTGTTAAAATAAGTAATTTTTTAAAACAATTTTTCAGTTTAAGAAACCGTTTATACATATTATGGAACTGTCCAAGTACGACTCACTTTACAAGGGAGTTTGTTTACATCACCTTGAATTTTCCTAGTCTGGTCAGTGATGATTAGTGCCAGGGTTGTGGTGATATGGATGTTTTACACTACCATTAATACAGGTGTTAATGACATTGAATAAAAAATTTGAATGTACACGTCTAGTATATGCAGTAGTCTTAAAAATGCATTACCAAAATTCGCTACTCTTTCATTCGTTATTGTTCATGCAGCAAACAAAAGCAATCTCATTATTCTGCTAAAAGGTAGATAATTGGTTTCCTGTTGATACCGAGACATAGATTGCCTCTAATCTCTCTCTGTTCACCTCTTGTATTATATTGCCTTGTCCTTCAAAGATCGTATTATGTAGTCAAATCTAAACCCAGGTCATGATCTTTTAGCTGTAAATTGTATAATTATTTCTTTCCCATCTCCAGCAGATCCCAGTTTGATTAGGGTTCTGGATGAGGGGATTTGTGTGTGTAGTGAATAAGAGCTCATGTACATGCTGCGGCTTGTTTGCCTCCACGTGTCTTACTCCCATGGGACTTGCCGAATAGATTTATTTCGAGTTCCCACTTTTACTGCGCGCGCGCACACACACACACACACACACCACACACAGGGCACTGGAAGGTGTATGAGGAGTAAATATGGAGGGTAAATATGTAGATGGCTTATATTTAACCTTCCACATGTGGGGTTTAGGAGGTTGTACACTTTTAAAACCATGGGTTTATTGGTACTTCACGCAATAATTTATTATGCATCAAAGCGGTTCGCAGCATTGTTGGATTTCCTTTTATTTATTTTCCTTTTTTTGTGAAGTGAGGTAGTCTGTTACAGAGATCAAATCAGCAGGCAATTGCATATCTTTTATCTTCTATATTATTAAAAATAACCCCTAGTACTATGATCATGGCCATTTCGAAAGCGTTTGGTATAACCTATTGGAAAAGAGAGATGGCACTTTTTTTCCATCAAGGTAAAGACACTCAAACACTCTTCTTCAGAATCTTGTCCTTCTAAAAGCAAGTCAAGCGTTACTTCTAACCGTTTTGTCCTTCAGTAAGTTGCCAAGGTGTGGGTAATTAACTTCCTGACCCCTTCACAGGGCTGCGCGTCATGGAAGTGGTACTTTCCATTCCACTATGCACCGTTTGCATCCGACTTCAAAGATGTCCAGGGGATGTTCACAGAATTCGAAAAAGGGACCAAGCCGGTAAGTGGAACAGGAGAAGGTGTAGTTTTTGGACTAACATTGTGGGGGAAAAAATTGGAATGTTTAATATAAAGCTCTGTTGAGTAATAAGTGCCTGGTGGGATCCTAAAAAAAACCCTAATGGTTGTGTATGGCTACGTTTTTTGCCTTTAGTTCAAACCTCTGGAGCAGCTAATGGGAGTGTTTCCTGCTGCCAGTGGGAACTTCCTGCCATCAACATGGAGGGAACTGATGTCCGATCCAGTGAGTCCACTTTAAATAGAATGCTCATGTAGTTTTTAAAGTGTCATGGAAAACACCAAAGCTGTTTACTTGTTTATTTATATTAAATAATTAAACTTGGTATAATTCGTGTTAAACAGGACTCTCCGATCATTGACTTCTATCCTGAAGACTTTGCGATCGATTTGAATGGAAAGAAATATGCCTGGCAGGGTAACCAAAGTTTAATTACAAATCCACTATTGCCTTCACTTTATAAAAAATAAATAAATGTTGTTAATGGTGGCCGCGCACTTGTGGTGTTAAAGGTGTCGCCTTGCTGCCGTTTGTTGATGAACGCAGGCTGCGGGCAGCTTTAGAAAAGGTCTACCCAGACTTAAGTCCAGATGAAGGTGAGTGCTTGGAGACCATTTATTCCATACTGTTTACAAGCCACTAATTTCTAGTGCCATTCATGGGAAACATGGTGTTCCCATTCAGAAACATTGTAACTGACAGGTGGACAAATCGTAAATTTATTAACTAGTCCATGTAAATACTCTGAAACGCTATAAAACTAGTCTAAAAATGTAACCTTTCCGATTTGGTGATTTAGTCATAAGTGTGTTTCTGGTTTAGTGCTTGAAATTGATTTATTACAAGGAACTTAATTGCTTAGAAAATATGGTTTTAAAAGGTTATTTGTGTTAATAGTAAAGTAAAGTATGTTTCTGTGTTGATACATGAGCATGTTGCAAATTGCTATTAATTGACACTTGAATTAAAGGTTAAATGGAAACAATCTAGGTGGTACGGTGATGTAGCGGTTAGCACTGTCGCCTTGCCACTCCAGGGTCCGGGTTCGACTCCTGGTCAGGCTCGATTCCCGTCTCTGTGTGCATGGAGTTTCCATGTTCTCCCCGTGCTTGGTGTTTCTCTTCCGGGTTCTCCGGTTTCCTCCCACAGTCCAAAGATATGCAGGTTAGGCTAATTGGTGTTCACAAATTGCCCGTAGTGTGCGTGTGTGTGTTCCCCCTGCGATTGGCACCCTGTCCAGGGTGTACCCTGCCTCGTGCCCTAATCCTCCTGGGATAGGCTCCAGGTCCCTGCGACTCTGAATACAGGATAAAGCGGTATAGAAGATGAGTGAGTGGAATCAATCTAAATCAGTGATTTTTACCTGTTCACATGTGCTTTTGTGTTTCCCTTTCAGCCAGAAGGAATAGTCTGGGCAGCGACATGGTTTTTGTGTCGAAGTCCCACTCTCTGTGTGACTTTATACAAGAACTCTATAGAACAGAATCTCAGGAGGTATAACATGTTTTATCATTTTGAAGTTGGTCATTTTAAAATTGGGCTAGAAAAAAAAATGTTGCATGAAAAATTGAAAGCCAGTAAAAAAAAAAAGCTCAATCTAGAGAACCTGTATTCCTGTTGCTCTTCGGCCTGAATATAGAGCTACGTAAGCCTTATGTTTATCAATGTGTGCTGTAAGACAGTCCTGACAAGGTTTTTTTTTTTTTTGACTGAATCTTTACTCAGAGCACTGAGATTCCTCCTGAGCTATGCTTTGGGATTAAAGGTGAATTATCTCTTGATGAAGATCCTATTCTACCTGACAGGTAATCAGCAGATGCTTTATCCTCAATTTCCAACACTTTTGATTTACCCAAAAAAAATAAAAAAAATTTCTTTTCCCCCCCATTCTACTTTTTTCAGACCCGTGGAATCTCCAATTCCCATGCTGAGGGATATTCCATGCAGCAGTGCAGTCGGGTAAGCTTGTCTGTTTAATTAAGCACTGTAGGATGTTTGTGTGCACTCTACAGGTCTGTCTGGGTCATGTAAAAATGTTAGTATTGTATGTGCGTGTGTTTTTATAAGATGAGTAGATGGAGTACTTTGCAAAAGTTTTAAGCAGGGTTGGAAAAAAATGCTATAAACTAGTAATGCTTTTAAAATAGGAGTGTTCAATAGTTGGTTGCACGATGGTGTAGTGGTTAACACTGTGGCCTTGTATCTCTAGAATCTTCAGGTCTGTGTTCATGGAGTTTGCATGTTCTCTTCGTGCTTGGTGGATTTCCTTCGGGTACTCCGGATTCCTTTCCTCAGTCCGCAGATTAGTTTAATATGTGTTCCCAAAGCACAATTTTATCAATTAATAAAGGTGTGACCACCCTTTGTCTGCAAAACCAGAATTGGTATCAATTCCTCTAGGTACACTTGCACACAGTTCTTGGAACCAAGTCCACAGGTAGGTTGTTTTTAAACATCTTGGAGAACTAACAACAGATGTTCTGTGCATGTAGGCTACCTCTGTATCTTTTATGTAATCCAAGAAAGACTTGATTGTTTGGCCCACACAGAGCGCTGATCTCATCACTTCCAGGCATTCTTGTTCGTTTCAACACTGAAGATGGTTCTTGATGGCATTGGCTGTATGTTTTTGGGGTCGTTGTCATGCTGCAGAATAAATGTGACGCCAATCAGACACCTTCCTGATGGATGAGTAACTGCCTGTATTTCTCAGCATTGAGGACACCATTAATCCTGACCAAGTCTCCAACAACATATGCAGAAATGCAGCCCCAAATTTTGTTGCTTGCAGACACTGATCATTGTCTCCAGCCCTTCAGCTAACAACCTGCTACCAGTATTTTAAATTTTGACTCATCAGTCCAGAGCACCTGCTGCCATTTTTCTGCTTCCCAGTTCCAATGTTTTCATGCATAGTTGATCCTTATTTCCATGTTGAAGGTTTGGCTTTTGTTTTGCAATTCTTCCATGAAAACCATTTCTGGCTAGACTTCTCTGGAAATTAGACGGGT
Source organism: Clarias laeviceps (assembly GCA_030014305.1). Classification (NCBI taxonomy): domain Eukaryota; kingdom Metazoa; phylum Chordata; class Actinopteri; order Siluriformes; family Clariidae; genus Clarias; species Clarias laeviceps. The sequence continues at coordinate 13,327,921 of JAQMYJ010000020.1, forward strand.
GCACCTTGGTCCACTGGTTTCTGCAAGTTCTTTGCTGTTGGTCCATCTTTTGATGTCGAAGAGAAGTAAGCATGATGTGTGCTGCATTACATTTCCTTGGTCAAACCTTGTGTCTTCAGTCCTCAACGTTGTTAGTTTCTTTGTGCTTCTTCAAAATAGCCTGAAAAAGTACATCCTGAAACCCAAGTCTGCTTTGAAATCAATGCCTGGAAGAGACCATGCTGATGCAGTATAACTACCTTTTGTCTTGTTGCTGTGACGGTCTTGCCATGGTCTATGACCTGTGACATGAAACCGTCTTCCACACTCACATTAGTAGCAGAGTTTTGCTGTTCCTCATTCAGGCTTAAGCCTCATATACAACTGTGTATAGTTTGACTGTTTCAACCTACATATGAAATCGATGATCATTAGCACCTGCTTGGTATAACTGGTTAATCATACACCTGACTCTGACTTTGAAGCCAAAGGGTAGTCGCACTAAATATTTATTCGATTTAGATTTTTCCTTCTCTTTGCTCACTTTGCATTCAGTTAATGAGTGGAAATGAATGGAAATTAAGTCGATAAGTCGCATGCGTGTTGTTTAAAAAAAAAAAAAAAGAAATAAACGGTATTGTGATGTTTTTGCATTTTGTGGCATGAGTTAGTCTTATTGATTTGGAATTTATTTTTAAGCACGTGAAATGACATGGTCAATCAAATCCACGGTGCTTGGTTTACATGGAATAATTGCCCAGTTGCACTCAGTCTTTCTGTCATAACCTGTTTTTAATGTTGTTGTTTTTTTGTCTTATTGATTTGGTTTGGCTGCTCAATTTCATTCTAACCAAATGGTAGTAACTCCAAGTCTAACTGTAGAATTTATCTGAATGCCTTTTCAGTTTTTGCCTAATTGTTAAGAATTGTGAAGTCTAGTCTAAGTTGTTTTTGTTTTTTGCAACATAAAAATATCCAAATATTTAATAATGTATTTCTGTTTTTCAGAATTAAATTCAAAGATCCGCAGTATGAAGACGATTATGTGTTCAAGGCTGTCGTCCTACCTGGGGCAAAGTTTGTACAGACTTTCATCTAAAGAAATTATGGATTACCAATAGGATAGGGCTATTTTTTTTTTTTTGACTTTGCAGGTGCACATAGTTTATAGTTAATTAGTATGTTGAGAGATTATGCATTTTTTTACATCCTTTTGTACATTACACATCCTTTGCTTAGTTACTTTCCTTGTCCATTTGTTGTACATTTTTTTTTTTACAAAGGTATGTACTGAGTTTTTCTTTGAGGTTAAAATGATTTGATGATGGTGTTGACTGTCTGCTCTTGATTGAGACTTGGTGTTGTGGTGATACTAAAACAGACACCATTTATAGTATTATTGTAGTAGTCATATTTATTTTTGTATGTTTTAGTTGAAGGTCTCTTCATTGTATTGTAAGTTTGTACCACGTGTCTGTGGCTGTTGCAAATAGCAAAACAAACAAAAAAATACTTTCTTAAAGCAAGCCGACCATAATTTTTATTTATTTTTTTCCTCCTTCAATGTTGCAAATCCATTTATTTCCAGGATTCCCCAAAAAGTGTTAAAGCCTGGTGACTGGGAAAGGTCTAACCATCAACCATGGAGACCCCAGCTGGGCTTTAATCCCAACCGCCAACAGATGCGCATGGACCAGTCTGCCTTCAGGACACTGGGGTAGGTGTGACGCGCTACAACATATTACATTAACAGATTTTAGATTTTTAAAAAGTCCTATATTTAACAGAGCAGTGTGGTTATAGGAAAGTAGTTCTTTTATAACAACATGCCTGTGACAGCATTGCAGCCTGAAATTTGTAATTTAATTTTCATTAATTTAATAATACTCTTGGTTTATAATAATATGCTAAGTTACTGTGACCACGTATTTATAGGGACTTGAGTGACTTTGACTTGAATGAAATCTAAAAAATATTTTAAACAAAAACATTTTCTGTTGACTTGTGTTTCCAGTTTCTTTAATCAAAAGAGATTACTATGAGGGAGTGACTGTTTATAGCTGCTAAAAATACTATCTGCTTTAAAATATAATTAGAACTTTATTGTATACTTGGATACTATACGGCTTTTGACATTTTGTAATATACACCACCAAGTACGGTATGACACGCAGTGAAGTGCTTTTATGACTGTCCATTATCTAAAATATAGAGTTACTCTCAAAAATGGACTTGACCTACACATCAGAAGTTTACAGTAGAAAATACAATGAAACTAAAAATTAGAACTACAAATGAAGTTCTGAAATGAAATGGAAATAAAGTAGAAATTTTATTGGATAGCAACAAGATCTACAAAATAAATGTGAAAATTATGAAGACATAATGTAATGTAGAATATTGACAGCAGAATGATTTGAGACCGGAAATGTTAAATGATGGGTGTCAGCAGCACTGTTGATGTCGTGGCTTAAACTGCCAGACGGTTTTCTTTAATATACAGTTAAACAGCATTAATATAAAACAAATATATTTGCTGTAGTCTGTGTGGTATATGAGGAATAAGCAGACCTGCTGTTTATATCATTTCCATTTCTCAATGGGCCACATACCACCACCTACTTTTTATTATTATTTTTTTCTTCTTTAATTAACAGCATATGTATTGTTCTTACTTTTATACCAAAATAATTGATCAGCTGTTACATTTCAATATTTACCTATATATTTTCCTTCCTACCTTAAATGTTCAGGAAAAAATACTTGTGTTGCTGAGAACCAAAACTATTTCTTATTGGAAGTTGATCCTGTTTGCATTTATACATGAAATATGGGCATAGAGATGTATTAAAAAAAATTAATAGAGAGAGCGTTCTTGTGCCCTGGTTTAGTATGATCATTCAGATCAGATTCTGTCCTGTTTCAGGGGAACTAGAACGGCTGCTTAAAAACTTAATTGAACATCTGGCAGATTGATGAGGCCTGTGTGTGAAATGATGAATTATGCATCACGTCAAGCAAGCATGGTTCAGGCAGTTTTTTGCTTGCCGAAGCTTTAATCTCTTAATGAAAGCCATCATTAGGTTTGATTAGACCAAGCAGACAGGTGCTCATGGCGTTTTATAGCAGAACAAGGAGCCAGAGTTTTAAATCCTGCTGCTAAACATGTTTTGTGTGTGAAAGGTCGTGTAGGAATGTTTGTTGAATTTTTTTTATTTTTTTTCCCCCTGCCTTCAATCAGCCATCATATCAACAGTCATCAAGGAGGTGGACAGCGTGACCACAGGCCCCCTCGAGCTGCCCAGAATATGGGTGGGATGTACAGCAATGCCCCACCCCCTTCCACGTATCACCAGGGGAACTATCGGCCGCCTCTGCTAGACCACCAGCGTGAGTCTTATGACTTTAGTTTTTGACTAAAATACTGTTCCACATGTAGGTAATGTTAAACTGTCTTTGGCCCATTATTTTGTGATTTACAAAATGGTGTTAACTTAAAATGTTAAGTTTAAAAAAAAAAAAAGTCAGAAGGTTCATAAGTTTAAATTACTACTAAATACAACCTATAAATTACTGTCTGATTAGTGGTTTAGTTTGTGTTTAAACCGCAACTCTAAAGAAGCAAACATTTTTACAGATTTAAAATGTGTTTTGAGTTTTTCGTCGAGTCAGTCCATCAATTCAAAAACAAATCAAAGCTGAAGGATGCAGCTAGAGCTTGTGTAAGTATATTTGTCAGCATACTGGGTTGGAACAATAGTGGGTTTCGAATCGACACATAGTGAGTTATGTGTCGATTCGAAGCAGGTCCAAAATCTATTATTATTGCTACATAGCAAAAGGTCAAATGCGTCATACTGCACCCATAATTATTGTACAAATGAATTAAAGCAGCTGATGGTAACCTTATGTTACATAATACTGAATTCTGACCATCACTTGACATTGCATTGTCTGAGAAGCCGCCACAAAGGTCAGAGTGCACCATTAAGTGACCTGGGTTCGACGAAGTAATGTGGCTCGAGCTCAGTAACAGGCCCTGCTCTGGTCTTGCCTTAAGTCTTCCTTCTCCCTACTCACGATGTTGCATTATTTGCAACTTGATGAATAATCTCATCTGGTGGCTGATATATTCTGTGCAAGCCGAGCTCTAGCACTTAATGCAAATGCGGTTATGTCGAGTTGTAGGTGTATAGAGAGGCCTACGTCTTTCCTTGACCTTTTGTTTCTGCTTCTCATTGGCAACTGCTCAGTGCACCATCCATCCACCACATTTTATTACTATAAGGCATGGCAATTGAAGGGGCTCCTGTCCGTTTCCCCTCCCTCGCCCAACGATGTGGGGATTTGTTGCAATTGATATCACTGATGGAGTTCCAGTTTGATTTGCATTTTTTTAAATGGCACGCTTCTGCTAATTTATTAAGCCAAGATAATGTGTATTGAGATCAGTGTCAGATTTAGGTTTTCAGTTTGCTCAATTCCTTACTAAAGGCTACTGGCTTTGCTTCATTATCCTTGTAAGTGCAGTGTAAAATTTAGCACGCTTTAGAGAGGTGGATAAAACGCTAACCAAAGCACTGCAATGCAACCCCAATGCATGTCTGGTCCATGAGGTGTTTTTGTGTTGCCTGCCTGCGAGGAATGGGCCACACATGGTGATCATGATCTGTTGTCACACTTTTATTCTATCCACAACTCTTAAACTATTTATGGGAATTTAACCCTACCTTCACATAACCTTTATTAGGACGGATAGACGTGCATTAACGATCTTTCAGAAGTAGCACGTTCAGCGGGCAGGTGTGACGCATGACTTTTTTGGAAGATCCTTAATGTTTTTTTTTTGGTTTGTTTGTTTGTTTGTTTTTTTCCCCCCACTCGATTAGCAGATATGTTGCTCAGCAGTTTTGTAGGTATAATTAATAGTGGTATACTTTTAAAGAAAGTGAAGTAAAAAAAAAAAGAAAATGGATAAATTGTACATAAGTTGCTCCTTTTTTTTTTTTCCCCCCTCCCATAACTCCTATGCATGCATTCTGGTCATTATTTCAAGAAAAATACTAAGTAATGTGATGCAAAATGTTACAAAATCAGCTATTACAACTATTGTGGAGAGGATCGGGGCTATCATTTCATCATCCCAATTTTTAGTAGGCTTTAATGCATTTAACTAAATATCTAGCTTCTATGACATTTTCTTCCCTGCTGGAAAAAAAATCTAGGCTGATTTTTAACTGCATTTTGTCTAACTGGGATCATGTCCACACTTGTGACTATCTTTTACTTAATTTATTGGTTTAATTGAACAGTTTTGGCGAAACATACAATACAGTGGCGGGGAAGGGGATGAGTTTCTATTTTATCATCAGTAATGTCAGGTTTTAAACATACAAAATGTGAACTATCAGACATAGCAGGGGCTTTTAAGTACGTGTTTCTCAAGCCTTGACCTCCGACTCAATCAGCAGGGCTTTAAGCTTCCTCACTTCTGAGAGCAGCCATTATCTTTGTGAACCATCATTGCACACAGCGGGTGTGTGGGGGATGCCGTGTCTCTGATGGAGCATGTTTGAGTACTGCCATGAGAGGGGTAAAACCCTAGTTAACTTTCCCTTTTCACTGGACCGTCACCTCCTGTGGAGCCGGCTCAGTGTGGAGTTTGAGACCGACCGCCAGCTTTTACTGAATTGAATTGAAACAGCTGGTGGTAAAGTCGTGACTTACAGTCAGTCGGTTCTGTCATGAGCATATAATGTTGTGCTGATAGTAGCATTATTTATGATCACTCTGTGCTGAACTGGACCTTGGGTTTACTATGTTAGATATTTTTTTTTACCTTTAATGGTTCAATATGAAAGAAAGTTGACGGAACAGGTGAGATGCATGTTACACTGTAAGGATTGCATAGATTTTTATAATATTGGGTCACAGCAGCTATAAAACCAGGATCCTAAACATCCGATTGTGGATTTTTTTTGGCAAATAATAACGATTGATTTAATCAAGCCAGTCCTGTTATCTGCTAATGTGTACAAATTTCACCAAATTCTAATGGTTGTCAAGTTGCATTGGCTGAGTTCATGTGAACCCTGTACGTCACAACTGGGGCACACGCGCATGATTGATGCCGGCAGTTTTGTGCCATTTGTTGAAATCATTTTACACATCTGCTGCCATGATCATTAGTATTTTATTTTGTTTTATGTTTATTTTTCCACAATATAAAGGGATACGCCCCTCAAGCTGACATAAGGGGGTTAAAAATAAATAAATAAAGTTTTTTATTTGACTACTTTTTTTTCTTTTTTTTTGATGAGCTTTCTTTTTTTTTCTTCAATGAATCAGCAATCAGAAATTGTGAAACTGTTTCCTACAGTGTGCAACTGAGGCACTACAAGAGGTCTTGCCATGGTGTGGGTCTATTAAAACGCAGGCAGTATGTCAGTATTTACAAGATGTGCATTGGGACAGTGTAATCCCTGTGTTAAGTTAATGCGAAGACAGTTTACAGAGGATTGCTGATGTAATCCTATTTGTCACCTCGCGTTCAGATCCTTTCTGCCCGTCTGTCCCAAGTCTAGTCGGGGTTTATTATGGATGAATTGATTAACGCCGTCTTTAGGATGTATACAGAGCTCAGCCGGCGACTCGGGGGGGGGGGGGGGAAACAATATAATTGGGCTAAAAGTGGGTGGTCCCTTTTGTTTTT
>JAQMYJ010000020.1:13344220-13376811 GCA_030014305.1 Clarias laeviceps
TAATGATGGTTGGATAAAAATAGAATAAAACAATATAAATGTTATGCAGATTCTAGTTTCATAAATAGGGGAATGATTTTTTTTTTTTTAAATGTGCATTAGCCTGTTAAGGCAATATTTTTTGTTTGTTTTAACGTTTTATTGGCTTTATCATCTCTTTTGTCTTGGTGGATTTTTTTTTATTCTTATTTCTTCTCATGAAATTTTAGCTGATTAGCCACTTAAAGAATATGGAGCCTATACGATCTTTTTTCAGAAGTGAATCGTCTAGATATTTTGAACTTTTTCCACGAATCATTTGGTTTGTTTGGGTTTAAGTTAGCAGATTATATTATTGTTACAGATTTTCTTTAGTGTGACGTAGTGTCAGATGATTTCAACAAAATAACAAAAAAGTTTTTTTTTTTGTTTTATTTGTGCTTCTTAGATTAAAAACTAACTCATTCTCGTAGTTTTTTTTATGAATACAATTTTTGAAATGAAATTTAGTTTGATTAAAGATTTTAAATGGATCATTTGGACACTAGCATATGATGGGGGTTAAACTGAGCTAGATTTTCGTTCTTGAGCTCCATTAGATCATTTAATTGCTGATGGATATGTGTGTCCTTGTGCTCCATACACCATACACTTCAAATGTCTTTTTTGCCCTTTTTCCGTGTTTGTGTGCGCGTGTGTGTGTGTGTGTTTGTTGTGAAAGTGCCCAGGTGGGCTTCATCTCTCTCTGATGGGGGTGAAAAGGTCGAGCGCGCGCATGGCCGCCACTTCAGAGCGCTTTTTTTATCTTTTCCTTTCTCCTCCTTTTCTCCAGCAGTTAATGTGATTTAAGGATCGAGTCTGATGCTAATGGAAGCGCAAAAAAACGAGCTTCTTTTTTGGATTTTGGAGGTTTCTGGTCTTTTGGATTTTAGTATCGAAATTTCAGCAACATTTTAAAGATACAGGATTTACACATATCAGATTGGAAGATAAAATAGTTTTATTGTAAAGAATCCGCCAAACGTACTGTACATTACTTATTCCGGTTATTACATTGTCTAGCCAAGCTATCTTTCATCCTTAAAATATGTAAATACTAATCTTAGTATTCATATTTAGAATTGAATTGTTTGATAAGGCTAATAAAATTGAAATATAAAACAGAAACACACCAATGAGCCTGGTTTTGATTATTTATTATTTTGAATTTAATGTACTTGACACATGTGACTGTCGTTAAACATTTAGAGCTATACATTAAAAAATACATCTTAGACTTTCTATATGCAAGAATTTTCCAAGTCTGTCAAGATTGTGCAAATTTGCAAGAAATGTTTTATAAGTAATCTATTCTTTTTTTGTATATAAACAAAACACCACTTGTGCACTATTTCTTTCCAAATCTTTTCACTCCTTTTAGATTTAATCATCATTTCCACTAACCACTTTGAATAACTACAGACTACAGAACAAATAAGAACCAGGTATAATCCCCAGTTCTCTATAGGATACTGCCTGGCCAACAAAAGTCTAAATCCATGGTATTGCCACATAATGTTGCTGAACCTACTGTCCATAACACATAATAACACTACCTTCAGAGGCTTGATCAGTGGGCACTATACATTTAGCAAACACCCTTATCCAGAGCAACTTACATTTTTATCTCATTATGCATTTGAGGGTCAAGGGCCCAACAGGGACAACTTAGTAGTCATGGGATTTGAACCTGGGACCTTCCAAACCATAGTCCAATGCCATAACCACTGAGCTACCCCTGACCCAGCTACATGATGGATACATCACTTCATGTGCTTCCCTTCTTACCCTGACACAAAATAGCTCTGGAATAGGGTCAATCTGGGCTCATCAGAGCTTGTACAATTGCTGCAATAAGTCCAATATTTATGCTCCCTAGCAAATTGAAACCTTTTTTTCATATTACCCTCACTAACAAATGGTTTTCTTATGGCCCTCATCAGGCATTTAAGTGGTCTCCGATCATTGTTTATTCATGCCTTTTTTCTGGTCATATTTTTTCTAGGTTTTAATATGGACAGACCTTCACCCAGTTCCAATAATTTTATGCATGATGGGTGCATCACGTCAGGTATTTTTCTTCCTGATGTGCCTATTGTGTATATCTAGACTCATCAGACTATACCTGTATGTTCCTTAGAACCTTTTTCCTGATCACTCTAAGTACTTTTCTTATGAGAACTTTTTATTCCCAATCTTGTGATTTCTTGTCACTGTACTGCGCACACATGTGAAAATGCTCTTATTTTCACTAGTAAACTGAGCCATGATTTCTAATGTAAAGTTTTTTTGTGATGCAGCTTCACCAAGTATTTAAAATATTTCTATCCGGAATTTTATTTCTGGCCAAAATTCTTCCACAAAGTTGATGGGTTAACACTATCACAGCTTCCAGGCATTTCAAATCTCTTAAATTGTTTTCTTTGCTTGATGCAGGCCAATAATTTGACTCTTTTAAAATGGCCACTTTTTCATCAGCCAGACAATGTAGTTGAGCACTATGTCTACTTCTCCAGCTGTTGTTGGACTTATTTTCTGTGCAGTAGATCAGCCTAATGGGGGGTTTATATGGGGAAAATGAAAAATTTGAGACGAGTATATGCATATAAGTATATATGTTTTTTCTAACTTTTTATAGAAATGTTACATTATTAAGTGAATGTTTAGAACTTGCTTGCCAACAAACCCTGAGCCATAAGTGTTTGACACAATTAATTTCTTAAACCCTTATAACCATCTAAAAGATGTGTACACAGAAAGTGCACAGATGACTTGACAGGGCTAATATAATTAGCCTATTTAATGGACTGCATTGAATACTAAATATGATGATCTTAATATTCTAAATAATTGTAATGTGCAATGTAAATGTATAGTTTATATTTCTTTTTTCCCCTTATTTTGGCTAATGAATTATTATTCTATCCTTACCTACTATTTTAAAACCACAAATTGGACAACTTCTAATGTGCATTGTAGGAACATAGAAAATAATTAAAATAATAAATAGTCAGTTTTTGTAACAGCATTGTAGATATGCTCAACCTAACATTAATTAAAAAGCAGGTAGTAGTATTACAACTATTTTAGAAATAAAATTAAAGTGAACATTTACTGTTTATTATGTTTGTAGGTTAAATGTTACCCATTTAAGCTTGATTTATCTTTGATAGTCCGTATTTAATAGAGACCAGATCTTTGCTCCAATAAATTTATTATTTAATATTTTATACATCTGTCACATTTATTTTGCTCAGTTACTCAGCCTCAGTTACTAATCAATTTCTCTCTCTCTCTCTCGCCTTTTTTCTCCCTCTTCTATCTGTTTTTCCCCTGTTACTGGCCCCCATGCTGAAAGTTTAATCCTGCGCACTTGTGAAGTGCACTAGGCCAAGCAGCTGTGTTTCCCTTGAACTCACTCAGTCCTTTTTAGAGTTCAGACCACCTGTTTGCATGCAGATGACAAAAATAACTAATTCATTTACTTCAGGGGATTAGACTGAAAAAATGTCACAAATCAAATGCCAAAAACAGTTTGGCTTACTTGTTAATTTTGGCGAGGAATGCTAAATCAGTGGTTAATCATCTGTGTGGAAGGTTTTGCATTTAAATCTTACAACCATATATTAGCATAAAAAAATAATCAATCACAGAGTGATAAGTGCTGGGATACAGTTACTATACCAAGGTCATTTTCCCCCGATAACGAACACTCCTAAAGTTTTTATTTTTATTTTTTTTTACATACTACAGCAGTTTCCCATCAGTTAATTGAAGACACATCATAATTTAATGATAAATTTTGTAACAAAACAAGGTATTGTATGAATTATAGCCACTATGTACAGCCACTCCCTCATCGTTTTTCTTTAGAAAGTAATAAATAAAAGTTTGTCATGTTATTGTAAATCTTTTCTGGAAGAGTCTTTATGACTATTACAAAGAACTGACACTGGAGACGCCTTTAAAATGTGAATATTAATTGTTAGTTAATAAAAATGTTAATGTAAAAATGTTAAACATGCAGCAGTATGGTGGTATAGTGGCCTTGCACCACCAGGGTTGAAGGGCCTTGTGCATGGAGTTTGCATGCTTTCCCCAGACATGGTGGGCTTCTTCTGTATACTCAGGTTTCCTCCCACAGTCCAAAGACATGCAGATTAGGTTACTTTATTAGATTAGGCATTCCCAAATTGCCCATTGTATGTGTGTGTTGGATGGATTGTCACCCTGTCCAGGGTGTATCCTGCCTTGTGCCCAAAGTCTCCTGGTATAGGTCGCAGGCCCCCCGTGACAGGATAGGTGGTATAGAAGATGAATAAATGCATAAATTATTATATCAACATCTGTTCATTGCTCATGTAAAATATACAACACAGGAGGGTGTGGTGTTAAAAAAAAAAATACAAGTCAATTAAAGGTTGTTGTGATGCAGCCTACCTTAAAGCAGTGGAAGCATCCAAACATTTATTTTTTTCATAAATCACAATGTCAAGTATTTTATTCCACTTATATCCCAGCAGTTTGCAAACAATTCTAATTACATTATTTAATGTTAAAGTGTCCAAGACACAAGTTAGTTCCTGTTGTCATGTACATTACAGCAGCTATTAACAGTATACTCTTAACATCCGTTTCACCTTTCATGATTTTTTTATATTTGTTTGACTCTAACTATTGGTTGTTTCAGGAAGCCAGAAAGATTTTCCCATTGCTTTTTGACATAGGCCTATGCAATTAATACATGTATCTATATCTATGTAGAACTATGTTGTGTTTTCAAACATGACTGTCTGTATTGATTACTGTACTATTATAGTATTTTATAATTCTGTTATTATTATTATTGTTGTTGTTGTTGTGTCTTTAAATATAAATGTCTCAAAGTAGAATCACATCATAAAACACTTATGTAAGAGATAATGCTTTAATGCAATTCTGAAGTATTTTATAGAGATAAATATTCCAATATAAACCAGCATTTTTGATGTAACGCCTCTTTGGAGAATGTGTGGAAAGTGAAATGGTGCTGCATGTAGATTATTAGTAATAATGTTTAGTAAACAACTACATAATCGTAGTTGTTTACAATTACAATTGAAACTGAAATAAACATGCTAAAATTAACATGCTTATCAAGATATGTAAATTAAGGGAAGATTTAGAACAATAAATAATGATCAATATTGGTATAAACTGAATCTATAAATAAAATTAAGTACACTACACACTTAATTCTTATTTCAGTAAAATAGACACACTATAAATATGTAAAAGCTACACAAGGCCAGAATCAGTCCAACAGCTTAATCAAGCTGAGAAAGTCTCTAGTTAGATCATATACAGTAGTATTGTGCTAAAATACAATATTATGGTATAATATATATTATTATATGATAATAAAGAAATCTGATTTTGTGCAAGGTTTCTACAATATTTTACTTATCTTGCAAAGGAGCAAGAATATGAGAAAATGGTATACACATTTGATAAACTGAAAGCCTGGAATAATTCTCTTTGTTAGCATTTTAACCCTTATTGAAATACTTTGAAATTCAAAATTTTCATCGTGGTACACCCCTTACGTTGTCATTGGTCTTTAGGCTGCTCCCGGCAAGGGGCCGCCACAGCGGACTATCCAGTCTGCACACCAGCTTGGCATAGGTTTTTACACCGGATGCCCTTCCTGACACAACCCTCCCATTTTATTCAGGCTTGAGACTTTTATTCTTAAATGGTTCTTCTGTCTGTTTGTTTGGGGAAGCTTTAAAGTTTAATGTGGAATTGTATATAGGATTCTAGTTCAAATAAGATACCAAGTAAAACCCCTTAAGTTAGCATGGCAACTTTTTTTTATGCAGGATTGTATTTATATTATATATCAATACAGTATGTTTATTTATATTAATATAATTGATATAAAGAAAAAGGGTTGTTTGATGGAGTGTTCACATTTATGAAGAATCAATTCAAGGCGGTTTGTGAGAAAATATAAGATGTAAATGATCTCCAAACCACTTGATATCACCACTTTTTTACAATTATGTAATTATTTAATAATTAATTATGCTCATTCTATTGCTCGCTAGAATATTAACCCTTTATTTATTCTTTTTGTTCCTGTTTGTGTACATTTGTATTTGAAACCTGTTTTCTTTCTGTTCTATAGAGTGTCTTAAGATTTATTAATACACAGGCAAAATCCATTTACTTTGTAATATGTGATGTTTAGAAAGAGTCAACATTTATTTGTCGCTTATACCTCAATAAATGATCATTTTGGTTTGTTTTTAAATAATTTGTCCATGACAGGATTAAAAACACAAAAGAAAAAGTCCAACATTTTACTTATTCAGGAAACAGCACATTTGATTATGCAAGGTGTCACTTGGGGAAAAATCTCAACATAGAGAAATCAAATTCTTGCACAAATGTATCGACCTGTAGTTTTCTTTGTTGCTGGGGTGGTACAATCGATTTGTTGTATCTTTCAGCTAGAAATGTAGATATAATGTATAACATGTCTTAAATGATTTATTGTTCATACATGGACAATGCTTTTTAATTTTTTTTTATTTATTTAAGCTATATATCCAATATATCTTTTGAAGACACATACGAAAGGTAAAAAACTTTATGGTACCACAACTTTTTTTGTTCAGAGTGTATGCATATACAAAGCTATAAACGTTTAATAAAGAAATAATATTCCAATTAATTAATATTTCAAAATGTATATACACTTTTCACGACTTTTCACGGCGTTACTGTATCTCTAACTTGTATGCACCCGTATCGTTTTACAGCACGTATATAATGTGGAGTTTTATACTGAAGAAAGTCTGGTGGCGATTCTTGCTATACACGGAACAATCTGAATACAGTATTAAACTTTGCTTCCATCGCGTGGTGAGTCTTAGTATTGCCGGATATGGATTATTATATTTCCCTGTCTGGATTATTATATTCAGGCTAATTGAATTTAATATATTTGCAAAGTGACCTAAAGATCATCAAATTTATAGCACAAGAGCCTAATAGGTAGACAGCTATTTGCTGTTAAAAACTCCATCCATCTAGACACCCCTGTAGTCCAATTATAGGGACCATGGAGGCCAATGTTGATTACCACTGTATTTATTCCCATCTAATCTAATCTAATCTAGGTTGATTGCCATTCGTTGGCCAAGATGTAGAGTTGACGGAATGCTCCCAATATTACATACAATATAGATAATGTGCTTGCATTGTATTTAATCATATAGATAGTATTACCATAAATTTACCCAGATTTCTTATACAGCAATATCAACATTTAAATGCAAACTTTGTATAAAATTTCAATATATTTGTAATTTCTGAGAAATTCAAGAACAGAATTATTGAAATTAAATTCTTGCTATGCCTTGTAATATATGACAGTCTAGTCAGTTTTTGATGTTTCTTTATAAAAACATTAATTTTTAAAATGCAGACATAAATAAATAAAAACATTTATTTAATCAGTCACTGGCTTCTTACAGAGTTCTTTTTTTATTCATATTTAATCCATTTATTTTATCCATATCTTTTTGTTAACATGGAAATTGGCAATAAAAATTGTGCACATTTTTCTAAGCCTTATCTCGCAACATGTACAGGATATATGCCGGAAGAGGTTTAAGTAAGATGGATGGATGGACGGATGGATGGATGGAGTTTATTTCGACAATAACCTCCACTCTTCTGGGAAGGCTTTCCATTGGACTTGGAGGTCAGGCACTGATGTCAGAGGAGGTCTGGGGTTCAGCTGGCATTCCAGTTCATCCCAAAGGTGTTCAATGGACTTGAGAGGTCAGGCTCTGTTCAGGCCACTCAAGTTTTTCCACTTCAGCCTTGGCGAATCTTGTCTCCATGGAGCTTGCTTTGTGCATAGAAGCATTGTCATGTTGAAACAGGTTTATGCTTTTTAGTTTAAGTGATGGGAAATTGTAATTATACAGTATACAAAGATGTTATGAATAATTGTATGGTTCTAACAGTTTGGGGAGGCCCCACATATGAGTGTAATGGTCAGGTGTCAACAGACTTTTGACCATATATACTGTATTTCTAGATCTAATCTTGAATGCACAAGCCAGGCTTGTGTTCAGTCTGAATATCACCCTGTTGTTTTGCAGTTGTTTTCTCTCCACTAAATTCCTAAAGCTGCCTTTAGTAATGTTAAAGCTAGGGTTGTCTACCAAAACAAAACATCGACCAGCTCCTTACACATTATACCAGTTTATACAGCAGCCAGAGCTTTTTGTTAAAACTCAAATTTGAAGGGCACAGCATGTCAATACTAGGGCACCTGCCCCATTAAAAGGGGTCTATGCAACTCCATGCCCTGACTCACCTCCCACAAAGACAACACAAGCGTCCAGAATTTTCATCTACTCTCACCAGGTGGTGGATTGAACAACTGAAGCTACTGTGAATGCAATACCGATGTGTACCACTAATCAAAATTACTCATCTAAACTAATATTTACGAATTTGCTTAAAACTGCAGTCTAATGGGTCTAATAACTATAGACTATTTTTACTAAATTTGGACAAGTATCTCTCTCTCTCTCTCTCTCTCTCTCTGGTCAAATGTAATAAAGTTAATCTGGCCCCTTTCTGTGAAACAGCACAACAACAAAAATGCACGACATCAATCTATCCACACGAGGGCGCAGTTGGATAAGGCAGGGCCTCATCGTGTTTGTCCAAGCATGATCGGTTACTATGTAAACACTGTGAACTGCGAATACACACACAGCACTCTGGCTAAACTAAAGTATTCCAAGACCAGACCAGATGACTTTATACATATGCACATACACATATACATATGCACAAAAGACATATAGACCTTTTTAAATCTCCGTTGAGGCTTTTGTTGCTCAAAGATTAGGTCATGAATCTTGAACACACCTTTATTCCCACCACTAAACACACACATGGATACTGTACAAATAGTGGCTGTAAGAAAAGGTATGTGTACAAACAGGGAAACATGGCCTTCATCAACTGTGCAACGCAAAGTGCTTTCACAGTTCTGCATTAGTAAGAGACAGTGCTCTTCAGATTTTTATCATCCCATATATAAGGATAAACATACATACAACAAACGAGTATTTTAATGTATATTTAAGAAATATTAATTACCTGGAGTTTCAAGTTTGTCCATTTGTTTTCAAAATGTAATCGATCTTTTGTAGAGAATGAAACGTGATTTCTTGTCCAAAATTAATCAAAGCTGTCTATACAACAGGGACAGGCGTCACATCAGAAGCAGGGATATATCAGGAATTCATATCTGAGCTGGATAACAAGAGAAGTAACCCGCATCGGAACATACTAGTCTACAGAACTACAGAAAGGGGAAAATAGAAAATCTATGGAATATGCGGAGTAAAGATTCATAAGGTTAGGGTTAGGGCTAGACATCTTAAATCTGTACAAACACAAACTCTATCAGCACAAGCACTGTATCTATCGCAGAGAGGTGTAAGGGCTTTTCTTTAAAGTGCACTTTCTCTGGAACAACTAACTGAATGCTTCATGTGCAAACTAAATGCAGTCCATTTCTAGCAACGATATAAAATAATTTAAATTCATATATCGACCACATATTGGTGGTTTTAATTAAACATGTAATAAATAAATAAATAAATAAATAAATACGAATTATCCCATACCTCTTATATAAGTATATAAGACTTTAATGTCTTACTATAATGTCCAATATTTTACTGATTTATGTATGAATATAATAAGAGCGTTGATATAAGCTACAGAATTCAAATAAAGGCTGTGTTAACTTTTATTTATTATTTGCTATGGTTTATATTACCACGTCGTTTTGTATTTAATAATGAATTATCCCAAACAACAACATCAACAACAACAATAATAATAATAATAATAATTATTATTATTATTATTATTATTATTATTATTATTAGTAGTAGTAGTAGTAGTAGTAGTAGTATTTTTATTATTATTTTTATTATTATTTTTATTATTAGTAGTAGTAGAAGTAGTAGAAGTTTAAGTTGAAGTAATAGTAATGTCATAAAATTTTGTGAAAATTTAGATACAAGATATTAAAATTGTAGAAATCAAAATTTTTAACAAAAATCTATGATTAACATGAACGGAAGCAACCCCACAACCCCATCCCTGCCACCCACACCCCACCCCTACCCCAACAAAAAGATTCAAGTTTCTTGAATAAAAGAAGGCTGATAAACATAATAAAACTTAAAAAAATAAATAAATAAAGCATCGGCCGTGTAAATATGAATTAGTATGTAACGTGTAGCTAATTTGAATGGTGGTCTGTCTCCTTGTCGTCTATAGACAAAACAATGTACATATTTTAACATTACGATTTGACATTATATTCGCATTATTTTAGTGCAAACAGTATCTAAATAAATAGTGCGATTTAGTAAATTAAAGAACTGGATATTAATTTTTTTTTATTAAAGATAAACTGTAGTTCCACTTTCTGTCAGAGGGAGGCAAAAACCTAACAACTACACAACTTTTTGTAAAACAAGTTTTCTATAATTCTGCTTCGCTTTTCATACAGTTTTAAATATCACATGGTTAAACAATACGTCAAGTTTAAGAAATCAACACTCCAACAGGTTCCTTATTTAAAGGATAAGAACAGCATTTTGTGAACCACGCATGCGTATTAGACGAATTCGCGACAGGTATTCTGGTTTATGTGCGTGTGGCCTCTGCATTAACTGGCTGCAGTATCTAGTTAATGTACAGTCTGGTTTGATAAAAAACAAAAACACTGATTTGATTCAAAACAAAAACAGATATGTTACATGTTACAGTTACTATTTGTAAAGGTTCAAAGCGTATTAATATTTGGTATAGTGGTTGTTAACAACTTTACCATTTACAACAAGAGCAGAAAAATTAATCTGATTAAACCAGTTAATCAGAACGTTGTCTCATAAATAAAAAAGAATGACCAAGATGCTTTGTCTGGATGAAAAAAAAATATTACTTACAATTAATTACCAAGCATGAATAATTTCTCTATTTTTATTTTGGGGGGAAATCTTTCGATCTTGCCCTTACTGCTGATGATGTATGAACCTATGTTTTTTTGGAGCAGCAGGAGTGTAAAAGGAAGTGAGATGATGAGCTTAAGTTAAGGGAGGAGTTTAATCGACCACGGGAACACACACCGGCCATTGTGCTAGGAGATGTGTGCAGTTCCTCTGTACTCTGATTAAAGTTTCAGTGGAAAGTAGACGTCGGCTTTAAACAGGAGACAAGGAGAAGCTGCTTTTCCAATGTGGACAAGGTCAGAATAAAGAGTGAATACCGTAAAGCCTCTGCAAATGGGTAAGTGTGTCTTATATTTCATTCAAAATGTCGAGATGAAAATGAAAATTATCACAAAAGAATTACATTTTAGCTTAGACTGTTTACAACAGACAAGATGCAAGTTTTTATTAATAATAATAATAATAATAATAATAATAATAATAATAATCTTCTACTAGCTACATAATTGTATGTCTAAACATACTATACATTCTGTTATACAGTTCAGTTTAGATATATGCTCACAGTGCTCTCAGGCTTTCTGGTTCGTTAAACTGGTTCTGCGAAATAATTTTTAAACAGAACAAAATTTGCTTGCTGAATATATCACTTTCACTTTTATAACTCACTGATTGTAATAAAGAAAATTGGAGATTTTTGTGCTGTGTAGTCTTCCATTAAAACTCATATTGTAAATAAATTATGGTTTCAGTTTGTCCTTGTTTGTGAATATGGAAATGCATTAATTTCTACTTTTAGTGCATATGATTATTATAGTTATTCTACTAATTTGCAAATTAATAGATAGTATAATAGGTACTGAACTAATCATTTGCATTTATTAGTATAGTAATAATCTACAGTATCATGTTGATGACTGCATTTATATGAAGTATAAAGCCAATGTTGATTATTATTATTATTATTATTATAGAGCAGCCATCATACGGTGAGGTGAATCAGCTAGGCGGGGTGTTTGTGAACGGGCGGCCTCTTCCCAACGCCATCCGAGTGCGCATCGTGGAGCTCGCGCAGCTCGGTATTCGCCCGTGCGACATCAGCCGCCAGCTGCGCGTGTCTCACGGCTGCGTGAGCAAGATCCTGGCGCGCTACCACGAGACGGGCTCTGTGCTTCCAGGCGCCATCGGCGGCAGCAAGCCGCGCGTGACAACACCGAACGTGGTAAAAAGCATACGGGAGTATAAGCGCGCGGACCCGGGCATGTTCGCGTGGGAGATTCGAGACCGGCTGCTGGCTGACGCTGTCTGCGACAAGTATAACGTGCCGTCGGTGAGCTCCATCAGTCGCATTTTGAGGAATAAGATTGGGAACCTGTCACAGCCTGGACACCACGAGACCGGCGGCATTAAGTCTCCCGCGCCGCCAATTCCGTACAGTCCGGTGTGTGCTTACTCGTACCCCAACGCCATCTCACCGACCGGAGCTAAACTCAGCGGGACTCCTGGCGTCGGAGTCGGTCTGTCCCGGGCCTGGCCTTCTGTGCACACTGTCAGCAACATCTTAGGGATTCGAGCTTTCATGGACCCCTCAGGTAAGCTGGCCTAAACCACCTAGTTTTTATGTTTATTTATTTTTTAAACAGGGAATAAACCTGTTAGACGAAAGCAAAATGCAGAAAATCTAAACCAATTTGACAAAAAAGACAAATACAAAAGAAATGCCCGAATATGTAAATGTAATACCATATAAAACAAAGTAAATAGAACATGATAATTGACACATTTTCACTGACAAATTTGCAAAATATAATTGTAGGCTTTTATTATTATTATTATTATTATTATTATTATTATTAGCAGTAGTATAGCTCATAAACTATCACTCTGCAGTAAGTTATGTAAGAAGAAAGTGTATGTTGTAAAAAGCAATTTTAATCTGTATGTTATAATAATGTGGAACAGTGGCTATGGATAATTGCAAGAACACTGTATGTCTAATAGTAAAGAGTGTTAATTAGCTATTGGCAATGTGATTATAGGAAAGGCGTGCTAGGTGTAAGCCTAATTGACAGTGTAATAGTGTAGGGAAGTACTAGAGAATGTGGTATGATATATGGGACAGTGTATTTGGTTATAAGGGACTGTGCTAATTTGTTATAAGCTTGTTAAAACATACAGTAAGGTAATATAGCACACTGTGTATAAGCAATTAATTGGTAATGCAGTAATTTAATTACTATAACGTGTACCAGTGTGTTAAAGTAACAGGGCAACTTCAAATTCCGTAGGTGTGTGTGGTGTTCTTCAACAGATTAGCGCTGTATTTATTTCCACCTCATGCCCACTGTTTCCGGGGTAGGCTTCATGATCCACAACTATGACCCGGATACACCGCTTACTGATGATGACTGAGTTAATATTAGTAAGTTAGTTCTGGTAAAAAAGGACAGTGTGTTAGGTAATATATGTGGGAGTTCGATAGGTACGTAGACAGTGCTTTAAATTAAATATGGACATATATTCCACTCACAAGAACATTTTATTTTGTTATTATTTACTTTCATAATTGTTTTTCATTTAGGCCCACCCTTTTTACCCTGCTTTGTTTAAAAGTAAAAAGTAGCTAATAAGCATCAAAGAAAACTTAAGGAAACAAAAGGCTTCTTTCCCTTGGATTTATCTGATGTTAAATAATAGCCCGTAATCAAGTCACCCTTAAACGGTTTAAGTAATTATGCTTATCTCATAATAATAATAATAATAATAATAATTATTATTATTTAATATTTTTTTCTTATGATAAACAAAATGTATTTTTCTTTTCTTTTCTTTACAAATTTTCTACAATTCATCCAATAATCAATGCAATTAATATAATAACTGTACCAAAATAATTTGTAATATAAATAATACAGTTAATAAGAGTAACACCTATTAAAATAATGTGATGACAATGACATTATTATTATTATTATTATTATTATTATCTTAATTAATGATTACTATGTTTTCCTTAGAACCAGTCTATGTTAATGTATGTATTTAAACGTTTTTTTTTATTAGTAGCAAATACGTATATCATTAATATTGTTATTTGTTGTTGTTTTCGTTGTTGTCTCCGCCGTTTAACAGGTAGGCCCGTACCAAAATGAATAAGAAATAGGTTACAATAATATATTTTCTCTAATTACATATTCCTGGCTATGTATGATCTAATTGAACGTGTTTCCCGATTCTCTCTAGCCATCGCTGGACCTGATGGATACCAGCAGAAAATGGAGGAGTGGCCATGTGTGAACAGAACTTCCTTTCCCTCCCATGCGGTTAATGGCATTGACAGATCATCTATAGATACAGATATCAAATACAATCAGGTAATTCATGCATTGGATTATGTCTCCATCTTTCTATTTACTATCTGTTTGATTGACCTGTGAATAGGGGAACAACCCCAAGCAAAGTTTTATTTGTAAGAATTGCGAGATATACACTCTTAAGAAAATAAAGGTCTGGACGCAGAACGTTGGCTTTAAAAACATTGTGGTAAGGAAATGCCAAAAAAAAGAGCCAACAGTAAAAATGATTGCTGTTAGTTTTGCTGTCTAAAGTAGAATTTCAATGTTAGGTTAAAATTTGTCATTCTAATCTTCATATTCAGAGAATTTGTTTAAATAAAATAAATAAAAGTATGAGGGTTAGAATCGCAAATTTAGAAATCACCTGCTTATTTGTTTTTTCATGAATCTTGTGACAGAAAGGCGGCCACGTTCAAAAGCATAAAGTGAGGTGTAGAGAAAAAAATGACACCCACAGATTGTGGTGATCCCTGTATTGCTGATTTGGGTCAAAACTTAAATTCAATTAGGTATTAAATGAGTAAATGTTAATCCAGTACTATGGACGTTTCAGGATCCAGATCCAAATGTTTGGTTTGTGTTGTAAAATTAAGATGGGAAATGATATATGCTTATTCGTGTTTGTCCTCACATATAAGCCATGATACAAGTTATTACTGATGTGTAGTGGTAATAAATCAAGGTTTGATTAATGAAAAATCCAGATGATTTTCTTACCTAGACTTGTATAAACATAAATGCATGCCCCCTCTTTACACATATATAGATCTAGCACCATTTTCATTTTTTTAACCCATTAGTGTAGTGGCTTAGTAGACTATTTATGGCTATATTGCTAAACTGGCTAATAGTTTTTCCTTCTCACCTACATTCATGATCACGTCTAGATTATTTTTAAGTTTCTAAACTCGAACTAATGGTGTATTCATGTCCTCTGACAGTCTCCTTCGAGTCTTAGCGGATATATGCCCCCCTGCCCCTATTCTTCCCCCAGTCAGTGCGGGGTGTACGGGGGAAACTATGGGCATCACTGGCAGCCTCAGGGAACAGGCCTGACGCACAACGAGTCACATCTTCACACTTCCATGAACTTCAAACATCCCTCAGATGGTGAGTTCTTACACCACTGGCTTGTTTGGACAGCATTTAGTGTTAAATGTACTTCTTGATTTTAAGATGGAATAAAATATATTTTCAAAAATATTGTGTTTGATTTAAAACATGGACAAAATGAAAGGCTAATTTATTTCTCTACCTTCACCCTCTTTTGACTTTCAGTGGCAGATAGAAAACCTCCCAGTCCTCTGATCAAGCAACAGCAGCATGAGGCACTGAACAGCGTTCACAACCTGGCCTTACCCACCTCAGCCTCATAAAGCTGCTGTTTTACCACAGGGCAAATCTGCTGTCACATCTGCTGTTGTGATCATTTAAATATACAGTAAAACTGTGCGTCGATCTTCAGTGAAACTCTAAAATCTTAAGAACAAACACGAGTAACACAGGTTACTGTGTCATTTGTAATAACGCTGGTGATTGTAAAAGCCAATACGCGCAATCCACTTCTCCTGAATTGACAAACGAGCACCATAAAAATGCTCACCTCAATCATTTCTATTTGTATACCGGGGAAAACAAGAATGTACATTATTTAACTGCTATTACGTCATGCAAGTTAAACAGCACAGTATATTGTGAATATGGAACGCTTTGAGAAAATGCGCAATGCGTAAAACAAAATTAATAAAATTTTCTAGTTATATACGTCAGTTTATCTTAATGTTTAGAATGGCCTTACTTGGAAACCTTGTGATACGCAACAAAACGTTAGTTAACTCGGTATTTGTCTACAGTATTCATTTGAGCTAGATGCTGCTAGTCACTTGTCCCAAAATGAAAACAAGCAAAGTTTTTAAAAAGGCATACGATACTAAAGAACAGACTATCCTTTTTAGCCGTGTAAAAGAAGCGTGACGTTTTCATGTCTGTCTGGTGTCTGGTGTATATTTGGACATGACATAAACAAGGTTTGACAACCTAAAGTGTTATTGTTAGAATGCGGAATGTGTCAAATCTTCTGGAGAAGCAGATTATTTACAAGGTTGTCAAATTCGCCGCCAACCAACTGGCATTGCTTCTAAATAACGTTGGGTTTGCAAGAAAAAGCAGTAAGACTGCAGCTACAGTTTAATTGCTTTAATTGATTATTCAAGATTTTTGTTGAATTGCACTTGCTGCTTTGGATGCTATCAAACATTCAAACATTTGGTTTAATTTACCATGGTACCCCTGTTTCTGTCTCTATCAAAGACATTTTCAGGATATCATCATAAAGTGGATTATTATAGGCTACTAGACTAATTTTACTGGTTTAAAATGCGTAAAATCGGTAATTAATTTAATTTTCATAGCTGGAACTGTGGACCACAGGTGATTTCTGCAATATTTGCAGTCAATTTTGTTTCTTTGGACATTGTAATGACATTTAATTTTATAATGACAATAATGAAATATGAATGATAAACATAATAAATACAGCGAGGGGGTAATTAATTTGGTAAATGTATGAAAGATTGTCTTGTAAATATGGATCGTTTTCTTGATTTGTATGAAACAAAATATTATTAAGTATATAATTAATCATAATTATACATACCTAATAGTTGAAGGCTGAATAGAATGATGTAATGAAAAAGTGAAACTTTTTATTGTGATGGCCACAACGAAATCCTAGTCATATTATTTATAGTCAAAATTCATTTGTGTCTAATAAACGCATGTTCAAAAGAAATGGACCTTTGTGTGTGTGCGTGTGTGTGTGTTTTGGAAATTATCCACGGAAAAAGTTTATACCAGGACACTATTCAGTTTAAAAAACAAAAATAGCTAAAATTGCTACAAACGTATTTTATGCAGTACAAGTAGTCTAGTATTCAGCATAATATTTAATATTTAAGATAATAATAATAAAAATAAATGTTTATTTTAAGAAATGACAACTTACCTTGGTGAGCAGTGGAATCCTTATTTAACAAATATATATTACCCAATAAAGATGTTAAGTGTTAAGTTAAAAATGTAAAATATCTTTAAGACCAAAAGATAGCTAAATGTATTATGTATATGCATTAAGTCGTTTATAATAATAAAAAATGATAATAATAATAATAATAAGAAGAAGAAGAAGAAGAAGAGGAATCAGTTTTACATTTGTTTGTTTGCCTTTTCTTTTTGAGTTATTGATTTTAAAAACTTGCACTGATAATAGGTGTCTTTCTAACTAAATCATATTAAAATTTAGAAATTCATGGCTTGCTGGAATCGAGGATCCTCTTCATCTTTTTTATCGCTTTTGGGAAATAGTTTTTCTTCGATCTGACATTATGTTTAAATAAGAATCAGTTGTTTCACAAATGGTCATGCAAGTGCTTTTACGCACAGAGAGGAATGAGAGGAGTGAAGGCTTTAATAGTGAGAACACACGCACATAAACACATTCAGGCACGCAAGCGCACTCACACGCTCTCTCAAATTGTGCGGTGAAAAACATAAATAGAGAGACAGTGTATGCAGGCTTTATTTAGCAAATCTGATAAGAAACCTTCAATTAGGCTTAAACACTTGTAAACACTAGGCTTTAATCTTGGCATTGTCTAGGCTTCACACAGCAAATACATTCCTAGCAGAAATTATTCAAAATGGTTACATTTAGAATAACTAAACAAAACATTAAATAGAACTATTTTAGAATTTAGAACGAATATTGAGTTAATATAAATAAGAAAAAATAAAGTCATACAATTCAACGTATAAATATTCTGACATATGCTTATGTACACGTAGTAAAACGTAAAAACATATTTTGTACAGTAATGTGAATAAAGTGTTTAAGAAATACAATACCAGTCAAAAGTTTGAACACACATTCCAATTAAAGGGTTTTTCTTTGTTGTCACTATTTTCAACAAAACAAAACCGAAGACAGCAATACTGTGAAATAACACATCTGGAATTATGTGGTAAACAATAATAAAAAATTTTTTTTAATAATAATTTAATTATTTTAGATTCTTCAAAGTAGCCACTGTTTACTTTGATGACAGCTTATCACACTACTGGCAGCCAACAAGTGCTGAACATATACAGTATGGGCACTCCCTCCTTCAAGCCTGTTGGAAAATCACTACCTCATGAAGCTGAAGGATAGAATACAAAGAGTTTGCCAACCTGTCATCACAACCAAAGGTGGCTACAATGAAAAAAAGGGAAATATAAAACATATTGATTTATTTTATGACATTTTTATTTGATCTATATTTTTCACTTGCTACATGAGTTGTGGTGCGTTATTTCAAAGTTTTGATGCATTCAGTATTGTTCAACAATGTAATGGAAAGTAAAATATAATAATAAAGAGAATGAATTAGTAGCTGTGACTAAACTTTTGACTGGTCAGCTGTACTGATCAGCCTTATCAGCAAATCCACCCGCCTAATATAGTGTAGCTCCCTCTTGTGCCACCAACATAGCTCTGATCCAGACTTCACAAAACTCATTAAGGTTTGCTGTGGCATCAGGCACCAATATCTTAGCATCAGCTCCTGTAAGTTGAAGGGTGGGGCATCCATGTATTAGACTTGTTCATCAAGTACTTCCCACAGACGTTAGACCAGATTGATATCTGAGGAATTTAAAGGCCGAGTCAACTCTCTGAATTCTTTGTCATGTTCCTCAAACCAGTCCTGAACATTTTTTGCAGCGTGGCATGGCATATTATACTGCTGAAAGAGCCCACTGCCATTCTGGTGCCATAAAGAGGAGGGCTTAGTCTGCAATAATATTTAGGTAGGCTGTGCATGTTAAAGTAATATTCAAATGAACACCAGGACCCAAGCAGAACATTGCCCAGATCATCACACTGTCTCTGCCGGCTTGACTTCTTCTTATAGTGCACCCTGGTGCCATCTCCTCCCCTGGTAAGAGGTGCACACACCCAGACATCCACATGATGTAAACAAAAACATTTTCTTTCCTTACTCCTTGGTGCTGGTCTGATGCTCACGTGCATAATGTAGGCACTTTTGACAGTGGACAGGAGTCAGCATGTATATTTTTACTGGGAGTTCTAACACCTTTCTATCATAGACAGCCATAACTTTCTGTACAACAATTGCTCTTTTGTGAGATTTGATCAGAAGGGCTAGCTTTCACTTGACACACAGATCAATGTGTCATGGGTGCCCATACCCTGTAAACATACAGGATGGTTGCCCTTCCTTGAACGACTTAATAGGTGCTTATGGTCACATACAAGAAACAACCTAAAAGTTCTGCTGTTTTAGGGGTGCTCTGACCCAATCATGTAGTCATCAAAATTAGGGTCTTTGCAAAGTTGCTCAGATTCTAGGACATGCCCATTTTTTCTTAATTCGAATACATTAACTTCAAAGACTGATTTTTCACTTTTTTCTTAATGTATTCTATGTCTTGACAGGTGGCATTATACCAATATTATTCATATACCCTGTCAGTAGATTTTATGCCTCATTGTTGTAGATATGTATAAAAACACACAAGAATATACACTGCCTGGCCAAAAAAATGAACTGTTTTAGAAGGGTCAAATTATTAGCCTGCATCAAGCAAAGAAACTGTGAAAATAAAATATTTGTCAGAGAAAAAAAAATAATAACCATGATAAGAGACACTTAAATATTTGGTCAAGTTGCATCATAAAAAAATCAACAAGTGAAACTTACCAAACAGCTCTGTTGTCATAATGTTTTTAGTGTATCTAATGAGGGGAAAAGGCTCCAATTTGCTAGGGAGCATAAATATTGGACTTTGGAGCAATGGAAAAGGGTTGTGCGATCTGATGAATCCAGATTGACCCTATTCCACAGAGATGTCATGGAAAGAATGAAAGCACATGAAGCGATGCATGACCATTATGCATAGTGCCCACTGTACAATAATCTGGAGGTAGTGTTATGATCTGGGGTTGCTTCAGTTAGTCAGGACTAAACTCAGCAACATTATGTGGCAATAAAATAAAGACAGCTTATTACATCAGTAGATATTATTACATCAGTAGATTTTCTTGTACTCCTTGATGGCATGGCCATATTCTGGGAAAATGTGAAAGAGTGGTACTAGGGGCATGAGAAGTCATTTTCACATATGAATTGGCCACCACACTGCTTTATCATTAAACTAAAGTCTCTCAAGCTAAATATTTGAGTGTGCAACTTTTTTAAGCCAGGCAATGTACAATTTGTATAGTAAAGTAAATATGTAATATGCATTTAATGTTTGTAACATTATTGAAATACCAGCAATATTTGTCTTCCTAGATGTATAGTCCTCAAGTTTAGTCTAAACATTATAAGCATTAGTCAAATTGAACAGCACTACTGAAAGGTCATATATCATAATATGACATGAGAAACACTTCAGACTGAGTTTGTTTACCTGCACAGGAGGAAGTATGTCTGCGAGTCCTATTATTCGGGTTCTTAAAGGTCAACTGTGTGTTTGTTCTGACATCTCTGGTAGGCTATAGCTAATGGAAGGTGTAAACTGACCCATGAGCAAACAGCTCTAACTGAACAGGGGGACATGCCTTCACAGGGCAAAGTAAGCTCAGGTAAATAACAAACTCAAAATAGGAAAAAAGTACAATGGCTTACAACCAAGGCAGATTATGCTTGTTCATAGTCACAATGCTAATAACTGCAGAGTGGCTTAGAATGCAGAGCATGATACACCATATTATCAGAAGGTTTGTTTCAATTTGGTCCTATATTCCGCATTGTGTAAAATATTATCAATGCAGTGGTTTTGCTGCATTATTTTTGAATCAGGGTTTGTCTCCAGAAGCTAAAGCACCCTTTAGGAATATGTTTAGTGTTGAAGAAGTGATCAACAAGTGCTGTTGCATCTTGACATATAAAACATGCAGTTTGCCTGAATTGTTTAGACTTTTCATGCATTTTTTTCATGCATGTAACTTTCTAAGAGTGTAGGTGTGCTCTTTTTCCTGGAAGTATTATGTCATTTACAAAAAACTCATATTTTCAAAACAAGTTCTAAGTGACTTTAAAATGTAGTCAGGAGTCTCTATCTTGACCTGGAATATATATATTTTTTTACTATTTTAATGCTATTTTTCATATCATGCTTCATTTCAAACAGTGTATAAATTATTAATACACATAATTCTGTTCCTGTGTAATTTATATATTTCTATTCTATTCTAACTTAATTTCCAGCCTAATATTTTATTTTATTGCAAATTCTATATTTAGTTTAATTATATTTTCTATTGCAATGTTTTCAATGTAGTCAAATCGATTTTATGTCACAAACAGTCGTATAAGAATTTCTCTGCATAATCTAATTTTAAAAAATCTAATTCAAGAGAATTTTAGAGTGATTTTGAAAAATTCTAGAACCCTAAAGAAATGACATCATCCCCAATTAACACCTTTGGGATCATACAAACCATTAGTTAACTGATTATCAGAAATACTAGATACTGCTTAGATTGCAATAATGTAAATTTATGACCTGCTTAGTTAGGGCTGGTTTATGTAACACATTTAAATCATAACTGATATTGTGCATAATGTAAGCACTTTTGACAGTGGACAGGAGTCAGCATGCATATTCTTACTGGGAGTTCTAACACCTTTATATCATAGACAGTCATAACTTCCTGTACAGCAATCGCTCTTTTATGAGACTTGACCAGAAGGGCTAACTTTCACTTGACACTCAATAAAGCAATATGATCACAAAATTGGGCTATATATATATATAGAGCCCAATTTTGTGATCATATCGCTTATATATATCAAAGGAGCATTGACACATTAAATTTGGTATACTTAAAAATCCTGTAATTGCAGAAAAAAATTCATATCCTGGTTGTGCTCCTAAGTGTTTTTAAATGTAAACCATGGCTAATTAGCTTTAAAAATAAAAATGTAAAAATAGATTCTTGTCATTTTTATTATAAATCACACTGTCCAAATCAAATAACTTGTGTACTTCATTTGTACACAATACCTATATAATATTTTGTCAAAGTCATTTCATATTAATTATATTAACAGAAACATTATTAAGTATGTGAAAAAAATCTAAGCAAGTTAAAATACATTCAAAAATTAAAACAAACAGACATAACCATTCAATTAAGAAGAAATGCCACAATATAAAACTAACACAAGCTGCAATAGCTCAGTGTGTGAGTGAGTTCTGTTTACCCTGACATCTTTTTTAATGCTGATCAAAGCATCATTAGACCCACAGGCATGGTACTCACAGGGACATGCCATCACATGACAAAAAATAATAATAAGGTAAATAATGACCTTCTATATAGGAAACAGCACATGTTTAGTGTTGACCAAGTGATCAACAAGGATTGTTGCATCTTGACATATAAAACATGCAGTTTGCCTGAATTGTTTGGCTTTTTCATGCATTTTTTTTTCATGCATGTAACTTTCTAAGAGTATAAGTGTGTCCCTTTTCTTGGAAGTATTATGTCATTTACAAAAAAATACCATATTTTCAAAACAAGTCCTGACTGACTTTTAAATGTAGTCACGAGTCTGTCTCTTGACCTGGCACATTCAATATATATATGATTCTGCTATTATTTTCATACTGTTACAATTAGAAAAATTAGGATCAGTCTTTAATGATCAATCTTAATAAAAAAAAAATACCTCAAAAGAATTTATCATTGCCTTTGTCTGGTATCTGGTATACTCTGTTCTTACAGTCATGTAAGCAAATGCTAAAAACCTAATGAAATTACCTCCACCCCATTAAACACTTTTAAGAAAAAACTCGAAAAACAAATGTTTCTCCAGGTTTCATTCAACATTTTTTTTCTTGTTCTCAGCTGTTGTCCAATCTAGTGACAAACCTTTTCAGAAAAGCAAAGTCAGCCGAGAGTATGATTAACTCCATAATAAAGCCCATGCTTGTACAAATAGATGTTCTGTGGTCAAATGTTTGTCAGGATTTTTGTCCATAGATTGTATCTAGAGATCATGTGTTTTGCATCCATGTGCTCTTTCAAGAGAATTCAAGCTCTTAAACATCGTAGTAGCTCATTATCATTAATTCTAGTAGCTAGACATCGCTTAGGCTCTAGTAGTGTCTGACATTCTCTTTATGGTTTTCGTCATGGTGGACTATATCTTAAATAACGAAAAGAAAAATTAGGAATACTACCACACCTATTTTTACTGTCTGGCATTCGCCCAAAATCCATGAGCATGTCACATTTATCAGTTTAAAAGTACTGATCATGTGGTGAATTTATTTAGCATATTTCCTCATCCCTTTATGTAAATAATTTCTAGCTATTTCATGGTTGGTCACACAGTGTCTGTGCACACAGCTGCAAACCGCATTTTTAGTAGAATGGTTCCATTTTGCTAAATGTCATTTTTCAACAGAAACATTTTGACACTTTCTTGCATGCCTGTTTTCACTTAAGGACTAAACAATAATTAAATTTTCCAATTATACTCCAACCCTGAGGTTCCCCTATCTTCCTATTCAGTTCAATACGATTCTACACGCATTCCACAGCAGTTACGATTTCATCAATGGATTGAGAAAACAGTTTCTTTCTTTTTTTAA
Source organism: Clarias laeviceps (assembly GCA_030014305.1). Classification (NCBI taxonomy): domain Eukaryota; kingdom Metazoa; phylum Chordata; class Actinopteri; order Siluriformes; family Clariidae; genus Clarias; species Clarias laeviceps. The sequence goes on from JAQMYJ010000020.1 coordinate 13,368,309, forward strand.
GAACTGCAGCCAGTGTGAAAGTGTTGATCTCCTTAATACCAGTTTTGTAGCAAACTGGTTTAGTCTTAGTCGGTCTGAAAGAGAGCTGTCATTTTTACACCCAATAATGATAAATGATCAACAATAGAACAAGCTGACGGTGTATCAACAAGGATGATGTGCCACTGAAAGACAGATAAATTGTGGGGTATTACAGCATACATGCTGTTGTAGATTATTGCCCACACCATTGAGGTTGCACGTCTTTAATCACAGCCAATTCAGACATGATTAAATGTAACAAACAGTGTCATTCCCGGATGTGTGAAGGCAGTGTGTCAGACAGAGGGGAGCAGACTGAGGGCGCCGTGTGATACACAACAGACAGAGCGTGAAACCACAGGGTCATTTCCCCACCCCACCGCTCGTCCTGTGGATTCAGCTATCATACACACACTTGCGTTTTCCTTTCCCCAAATGAATGCATGTATACCTGTAGAACATTTGACATGGAAGATTATTTCTGCTGCTACACCAACAAGGATACTTCACTAAACTGCCTCTTTTCTCCCTCTTCTATTGGACAATGGTTTAAGTAAGTCAATATCACAGGTGAGAGAATAAAAAGAATAAGTATGTTGTCGGATTTCAGACACTAATATAAAGAGTATGATAACAAACTGTATGATACTTACGGCTGCACAGAAGCATTCCATTTCTAAATGGAACAAGGAACTCTTCTTGACTGCAACCCTACTCGATCCAAGCTAACTAATGTAGCTAGCTAATGTGCTTGGTTTAAAATCAACTATAGCTAAAACACTTGAACGTGTATGTGTCTGCCGTTTTATTGCCATGTACAAATTTGCATGCAGCAGACCATGCTGTTTATCATTCATGCTTATTTGCACTTTCTCTTTCACATAAAACACCAATGCACCATTTAAGGTGGTTTTCTATGACAACTATATGCTCTTTTCAAAACATATAAGACATAAAACATATTCCAAAAAATACAGCATTTGATTGAATGCAATGTAATAAGTGGAAATCATTAGTGGAAAAGCAGCACAGGTATCTTGCCTATATAAGTCTGGGTGTCAGGTGTGTGTTTGTGTGTGTGTGTGTGTTTGAGTAAGTAAGTAAGTGTGAGAAGGGGAGGTAGAGTTAGTTGGAAGAGTTGTCAACAGTGACAAGATTATTTTCATTCAAATAAAAATAAGAATTCTGTGTAATTGAATTCAATAGAAATGAACTGTTTTGTGTTTGAAAGAAACAGCAAAAGTGCATGTGGGTGCATCTTGGATAAACCTGGCGTGACTAAACGCAGTGTTCCAGCTTAACGCATGAGTTCTCGACAGGTTTGCAGCAACTGACACACACACACACACACACACACACACACACACACACACACACACAATAATTGAAAGCCAAAATGAAACGACCAAAAAAGTTTCACAACTATTATGCTTTAGTAACATGCCATTGTAATGTGTAGTTGTGTAGTTGTGTAGTTACAGAGGTAACTACACACTACCATGGGTCACGGTCTGTCTCCACTTCTATTTTCTTTTTCTTTATTTCTATGCATATAATATATTAGTAAGGTGTTTGACTACTTTATGCAATCATAAATGGCTTCAGAGCTCCTTGGGAATGTGTAAGTTTCTTGACCTGTACCAGAGGGACCATTCTTCCAAAAGATGTTTGACGATGGCATAGAGAACAGGAAATGATCTAGTTAAAAAAAATAATAATGTTGTAAGCAATTTATTCTGAATGTAGCTCATTTGGGGTTATTTAATGACTGACAATGTTACACATTTTTATACGAGAGGGTATAGAGAATAAGCTAGCAATTTCTCACTTTGAATTCAACATGAATTCACTTGAAAAGAAATGTGAAAATATAACATGTATAACAGCTCAGCTTCTGCATAGTCACAGTAGGCCTGTAGAATGGTAAACAAATTAATAAACAGTTCTGAACCTAATTTCTCCATAGTTGTTGTCTTTGCTTAATGGAGGTCAATAAAAAAAGTTCTCCCTTCTGAAACAAAGCAACATCTTTTTTCACAAATTGTTGCCAGTATAACAATCACTGTTTAAGTATTTGTATGTATCAGTCCATATCAACAGACAGTCACCAGCATGTTTAAAGGAAGTAAAAAAAAATGAGGGGAAAGCAGCTGCTTGCCCAATCCCACATTCATATCCAGTGAGAAGCACTTTCAGAAAGAAAACACATCTGATGACTCCATGCCGTTTTAAACAACACTTCTTGTCGTCATTCCATGTATGCCTAAGTTGAGCTACAAAGCTAACTAGCTTCTAACACAAGGTTGAACCCTAAATCCCTGTCTAAACCCATTATTTGTTGTGTGGACCAAAGGATTTTACAGTTTTTTAGTTAATACTTATTTGTATTTCACCCTGTAATCCGGAAGTTGATATTCCAAATCGAATAAATAACATATAAAGAGAAACTAACGAGATTTACAGGACTGTCAACAAGACTCTGTGGTTTATTCTCCTCACCCTTTGGCCACATAGTACCGGTAAGAACTACAACTACTTTAACCTCTGCTAGTTACACTGACTACATGTCGCTCCCTGCCAGTCACCAGTTGTGGTTAGTTACTTCTGCCAGTTGCAGAGCATATGTGTTGGCGGAGTAAAATAACTGGTTAAACAAGAAATAAATCATAATTGGAGTTTGTGGAACTGTTGTATAAAAGCAATATAATACTCAAGGTCTGCACCCGCATGCCTACGGCCGTATCACAGCCGTGATAAAATCCACCCAAGACAACAGCACTCCCTGTCGTGTGATATCTTAATGTAAAACATCTAATATGTAGTTTAGCAAGAAAATGACCATTCACTTGACTCTGCATTTACTCCATTTCAGTTAAAGGATATTTGGTTGCTCCTAGCATCAAAAGTTCTTGGAATTAAATTACAACACACATGGCAGTTTGGAAACGTTACACAGACAACAATAATGATAGTAAGGATTTATTATTTTATAGACATAGGCAAAGTCAAAACAAGTTTGTGTCAGCAGAAAAAAGTGAGCAAGAAGGAAGTTTGCTTTATTTACATACAAATACAGAAGATTTTTTCCATGATAGCCAACTCAACGAGTCAGTCACATGAGCTCCGGTGAGTTTCCTCCTCATCCACAGTACTGACTTCTCCCTGACCTTTTGGAAGTGTTTGACTAGCTCAGCAGCTGTTTCAGATGCTCAGCAGCTGCCATCACGACCAAGTCAGACTAGTTTTTCCTCCACAATGACATCAGGAAGTCTCATGTCCCTTTGTTCGCTCAGCTCTTCCCCCTCGTCTGCAGAAAGAAAGAGAAGAAAAAGTGAGGAGTCTGAAAGGACTGAGACGTTCGACTCATTGATCTTGTCGTGGTGAATGCTGCTGAAAGAGATGTGCGAATGCCGCTGGCAGTCGATAACATCTTTATTGAATAGCTGCATGTTGCTGACTGATTGTCATCATCCAGAGCTGCGAGAGAGTTCAAGTCCTGACGGCAATCTCAAATTCCATCTCAAACTTCTGGTTCTCGGGCAAAATGCTTGACTCAGGTGGCCAATGTAGAATAGTTTCAGAGAACCACCCAGGTTGTGTAAAAGTCACAGGACCAGCACGCAAAGAATCAATAGGCCAATTAACACACACACACAAACAGATGCTGCAGTCAACCCACGTTCTAGACAAAGGCAGATAAACCTGACAGCATCCCCTAAACCGAAACGTTAATAAGACTGTATTTGTAGTGATCCAAATTAACTGAGGTGAACGTGTGTGGGAGGGATTGAGCTTGTGTCTTGCCTTGCTTTTTTTGCTTTACAGACTTGCAATACTGATGGCAAAGAGTGATAGCATGAAGTACTTTGTGAAAGCCTGGCCCCCCAGGAAAAAGATCACAAGATCCATGGCTGTTATATACACACACCAATCTGCTGCTGACGAAGCACACACACTATTTTCCCAGCGGACTCTAAGAAAAGGACTGTGGACAATTACCTAAAACACTAAAACTAGCTCAATTAGCTTTGCATCAGCATTCCCAAATCCTGTGCTGGGCAGGTTTGCCAAAACATTAGTGTTGTAATCAATACAAAGATCAGCGTTGGCTAGCACCAGCAGTTCTTTATTTACCTGTGCATTTGCAAAAGCTGCATGCTTATCTCCATGCTTCCTTGCAAAAACACACTGTAGCTTTTTTTTCACAGAAAGCAGAGATAATTATCTGTGTCTCTTATCCTTTTCATCTGTGTTGAACTGAAGGCTGATTTAGTCTTAAACACATAGGCGTGTGAAGTCTGGGATAATGTGGAGAAGTGGTTTCCTCCACAAGAACATGTGAATGCAGAGAAGGTGTTCGGTGCCAGATGCCGAGGAAAAACAACATGACAGCGAGTAATGGTTAATGTAAAAATTATAATGTACAAATCAGATATAAATCAATCAAAAATAATGAGCACACAATGTTCCCTTCACACATTATAGTCAGTTAGCCAAAACATTTGCTTGGCATTCTAGTTTTGCAATGGATGGAATAATAAAATACCTTTCTGCAAATACTTGTCTCAAACTGCAACTAAATATTGACAACGGGCATGTTTGAATCAGATTCAGAATGCATATACAGTGAGAGCATATACAGTACAGTGAGTTGATGCACCTATAGTAATTGTACTGAAAAGTAAAAGAAAGGTGATTACAATGTACAGTATTAGAATATACTTTATATTAGGGAATTAAGCTTTTACTATTACTAGTATTTTGCTTCACTCTGGAGCTTTCACATTGTCTGCTACTTAAAATAAACTGTTTTACTTTTCAACAGATTGAATTTATCCACCAAGAAGGTCCAGACTTCATGTCATTCACCCCCTATGATTTTCTCCTTAATTTAATCTTGCCTAATTCTCTCCCATATAGGCTAATACTTCCTTCCTCTGATGACTGCATTTTTTATGAAAGCGCTATCCGCCCCATCCACTTGCATGATCACAGATGCCCATGAATGCTAGTTTTGCTATGATTGATGTGTGAGTTTAAGTATGCCGTCTTTAGCCCCCTGAGAGAGCTTGGCCAACCTGCCGGATGTAGTATCACCTGGGAATCAATCTTGTGATCTCTGGATGATAGGGGAAACAAGCTTCCTTTGCGCCACTTGCGAGTTGATGCTGTTTTTTGTTTGTTTGTTTAGGAGTTTTCTCTTCACTTAATACATTTGATTTTTACTTACTATATTAAAAACATTTTACAGCTGTATTTATTTTCTTTTTAACCCAATCTAACACTTTCTGTAAATGAATAATTACATTTTTACTTTTTTTTTTTTTTTTTACCACCTCTACCTGGAAGTATGTGGACAGTCTGCTGATTAGGGTTGTAGAGACTGACTCACAGGAACTCTGTTGCTTTTCAAACTACCAGTAGAGATGTCAGCTTTAAGCATGTCATCAGATTGATTTGGGTAAGATGGATTTACCATCACCAAGCACATGAGCATTACCATCCGGGTCTTAACAGCCACAGCAGTGCTGAATAGTAGGAGCGGAACTGAATGCTGCACACATTAGGGTTCATTTAAATAATAGTTTATGGTTTTATGCTAAAAATAAAATTAAGAAATTTGTGATGACGACAATTCTATGGCCACAAAAAATTGTCTTAAAATATAATCCCACTTTGTTGTAATGATAGCTCCACTGTTCCCAAAACATTTTCCACTAGATTGTACATTGTGGCTGTGAAGTTTTATGCATACATACAATACAAGAGCATTAGTGAGATTAGGCACTGCTGTTGAGTGATGTGGAGTGGTTATTCAAACATATCCTAAAGGTGTTCAGAGAGGTTGAGGTCAGGGCTCTGTGCAGGGCACTTGAGGTCTTCCACTCCACTCTTGACAGACCATGTCTTAATGGAGTTTGCTTTTTGCACAGGGACATTATCATGCTGAAACAGGTTTGGGTTAGATCCAGTGAAGGGAAATGGCAAAGCTACAACATACAAAGGTAAATAAAAGACAGTTACTGTACGTGCTTCCAACTTGACAATAGTTTGGAGAAGGTCCACATACGGGTGTGATGGACAGGTCTCCACATACATTTGACCATATAATGTACATTATTTTCATTCTCATCAAACCATTCTTATGTTCTGGACAGGGGTGCCGTCATCCTAAAAAAAAGACGATTGCCATGAGGATAGAAATGTTTCACTTTGGTGATAATTTTGGTATTGATTTCCAGTGACTGCTTTCCTAGGGGACCCAGATCTTGGAAAAATCCCTCTCAAAGCATTACAAAGCCATGACCTTTTCCCTTATTTTGTCATGTGGCCAAATTAAAGAAAAAATAATAATAATAAAAAAAATCCAAGGTCGAGGGTTTGATTCCCACTTTGGGTCTGTGTGCATGGAGTTTGCATGTTCTCCCCATGCTTGGTGGGTTTCCTCTGGGGGTTCCGGTTTCCTCTCACAGTCCAAAGACACATGGATTAGGCTGTAGTCTGTGAAGAAGTATGTGAATGTGTGTGTGTGTGTGTGTGTGTGCGTGTGCGTGTGCGTGTGTGCGTGTGCGTGTGCGTGTGTGTGTGTGTGTGTGCCCTAGAAGTGCCCTGTCCAGGATGTACCCCGCCTTGTGACATAAGTCTCCTGGGATAGGCTCCAGGCCCCCTGCAACCCTGTATACAGGTTAAAGAGGTATAGACAATAACGGAGTGAATTTTTTAAATTTTTGCTGAACTATGCATTGAAGATCCCATTATATAATGCAAAAAATTTTTAGAAGTACTTTTTAATGAATTTGTATTGCAAATGATAAAGGTGACCGTTTTGTGTGTAGTTGGTGTCTCTCCAATGTTTTACAACAAGCATGTACAGACTACCACATTGCACTGGTTAACTAGTTTCCATATCTCTCATAGAGCACTGTTAAAAATCATGATTATTTGCATTTGAAGAGGAAAGAACCCATATAAAGCTATGTAACCCGAGATCATTGTTTTGATGGAACAAGTAGTGTGAGTAAGCCACTCTTGCTTTTCAGAGTAGCTTTAAAAGTCTCTCTCATTAAGCCTAAAACAAATACTCTTATAAGATTATTTTGTCTGTTGATGTATGTGGATCTCAGTCTCTCTGAACACTGTAACAGATCAGCAGTCTCAGGTGTGCAGTGTCAAAAAGTTCAAGAAGGCTAATATACACGTTGTATCTAGAGTTTGCACCAGATCTCTTAAGATTGTGTCTAGCATTAGGAGTGATTGCAGAAAAAGCAGAAGCTTTACATGTGAAGTTAACTAGTTGTGGGTAATGTTTGCTTTCTCCCAAAATTTATTTATTTAATGACCATATTTTTATACCTATATGAGATATTAAAAGCTGTGTTTGATAAGTTGGTGTTTTAAGTGACAGCTTGTCTCCACTGGCCATGTGTTTACATTTAGGGAAATGAATCACAACTGAAATTTGGTGACATGAGCAGAAAATTATCACTTTCATCTGGATGAGATATGAAGTTCATGGGACACCCATTCCATTGAAATTAACATGAAATTAATATTATTCTAAAATGATTATATAATGCATTCAGCATTTATTCATTCCTTCATTTATCCATAATACCTACTGTAAATTAGCCTACTACCTTGTGAATAATTTAAAAAGTAGGCATAAAAAAATAACAACAGAGTGAGGGATATCCAGAATTCACACTCCATGCTGATGGTGCTGTCATTTTTCCCCCAGGGTTTTTTGAAGCATACTGGTAGAGTTAATGATATATACAGTACATCCTGCAACATAAATGTGAGAAGATGTGATTGAACACCATGACATGCAAGTCAAGCATTAGCTGTCATATCTCACCTTTTCACTGGGTTCCTACTAGGCGAAGGATCAAGATAAATTTCTGATACAGTAAGAGATTGAGCCCATTATGGCTCGGCACCTGGAACTTTTCCTCAGGTCTCTTACAATTGGTAAATATTCATAGTAACGTTCAATATGCAGCCCAAAGATGTGCTGATGCAATTAAATGTGGTCATCACTAGGATAAAAATTGGCCACTCAGAGAGATTGCAACAATAGAATTATTGATATGATTATTTGACTGCTGATAGAAGTAGCAGGATAAAATCAAAGTGTATCAAACAATACTTCAGTCAAATGCTGCAAAACTGATAGGCCAGTGCTGCACAAAATAAATGTATAATGGCCAAAAATGTATGGAATGGAATAGGCTCAGTGGTCAAAGGTGTTCACCTGACATCAGCTCAACTGAGCATGCTTTTCACTTACAAGGGACAAAATGGAGGAGAGAAAGAACAAACACGTCTCAGGTTACTTTGCTATAACCATGTTCCCTGAAAAAGCGGGAACGAGATGCTGCATGAAAACGCTATGGGAACATCTTTGTGTTGCCGGTTGTGAAGCATGTGTGTATCAAACACGCCAAATCTTGGCATATATAACCTCGGTCAGGTGACGTCA
>JAQMYJ010000020.1:13386870-13396974 GCA_030014305.1 Clarias laeviceps
TCCACATCATTGCATTCAGTTTTTATTCACAATTTGTTTAGTGTCCCAACTTTTTTGGAATCCGGTTTGTATTTGCAAGAAATTATGAAGAATTTTACACTGACCAGTCATATATTTTCTGTCTATTTATGTGTCATTTATGACCTCTTATATAATCTATTATACTCATTCTATAAATACATCAATTACAATACGTCTTTGCCATTACTAATCTTTGCTACAAGGTTTGTTATCCTTTTTGCCCATTTATAGGACACACAGCCCTGTAATGTCTTAGAGTCAAAGGCGGACCACCCACCCCTTCACTGTTGGAATAGTGTCCATAGAGGCCAATTAAGCTGTTTCCCTAGGTCACTCTAGGCTCACTCGTTAAATCCGCATGAAGGCAGGGGAGGGGGGGGTCTTACCCATCTGGCATGTAGCCAAAAGCATTAGCTCGATACTGACAAAGTTTCTGCACCAACAATATGTCTGTTGAGAAATGAAGCCAGCACAGATCACAGAGTGATTCACTAATGGGCTACAGCTCATTAATCATTCCTCTGCCATGTGTGTAGGTTCATGTGTGAAAGATCATCTGTCATAATGTGTATTGCATTAAGGAGATGTTTCACATGTGAACCTATGTTTCATCAAAAATAACACATTCATGGTAATAGACATCAAACTAAGAAACATACTGTATATACTTGTTACATGTTATAGATTTAGACCAGGTCTCACCAGGTTTTGTGGTATGTTGTATAAGCAACTGAAATGAGTTTTATCATGATATTTGGGGGGAAAGAAAACTGTTTGGTACAGTACTTCATATTTTATATACTAGGAGCATTCAAGTCAAACTGGGACTTTTGATTGTGCAGAATAACAGAACACAGTTATAAGAATAAAAGCTACCTTTAGTTCTCTGTATAATCCCCTTCTATATTAATGTACTTATCCCAGCGTTTCACTCATGCTTGGATGTCATCAAGGTAGAAAATTTTTCAGTATGCATCTGCTTTATGTCTGACATGTTGGCTTCCCAGGAACTAATAGACAAAACGGAAATGACTTGTCGTGAGGTCAGGACTGTACAGGGGATGTGGCAAAAACTCCCAAATGAGTTCCTGCAATGTGAAAGTGGTGCAGTGGCAGAAACAGAACACAATAAAACCAGGCTGTTTTTGCCTGAAAGCATTCCACTAGACAAATGTTCATGTGAACACCTCAGCTGGGATCATCATTCAAGGACATATGGCCTTCTTTAAAATGTTTGCTATGAGACCATTTCATGAGTCTCATCACTGTACTGTACTGTACTTGAAGCCTTCTTTGATGTCAATTAGATTTATGGCTTCATTTATAAGCAATTTTATGAGTAATGAAAAAAAGCCCCGGTTTGACTTGAACCTCATATATAAAAGTGATATACTTTCAATTAACAAAACAACAAAGTCATAGTATAGAGCTAGATATTACACAAAAAGAGCATAACAAGATGTTATATATATATTTTTTTGTAGGAAAAAGTTCTTTACAACTTTAATTAAAGTTGTTTACAACTTTAATTGTTAATTTTTTACTGGGTTGGACGAGGCTAGCTCTTAGCTTAGCTCATAAGCTCTTAGTAAGCTTAGCTAATAAGATAGCAAGCTTATAGCCTCTAATTTACTATTTGCTTATTCATGAATGATTAAAGACACAAGCGTGAGAAATATATACAGATCGAGTAGTCTGAAACATTATCACAATTTGTGAATGAAGTTGTTTGTTTACCAGTCAGTCTGCACTTCTAACTACATCTGTAGTCATGTGTTATGGGTAGCAACTGAAAGATTGTGGTCCTAAATGCAGTTGTTAGAGATTGCTAGGTTTAATCTATGTAATAGGGTACAGAGCTTGACAATAAAGGAAAGCATCAAAGTCAAGCCATTGCTCCTCCAAATAGTTATGGACCGACTTACAAATTGCTTCCCTGGTTGGCTCCTTCTGGTTGAAGTAGGTCCGACTGTGTGGAGACCCCCCACTGGAGAGATTGTATCTTGTAGTTAGCTTGGGAATATGTGGGAGAATCCCCTGGTACGAGCTAAAATCTGTGGCTGTGGATAGAGACGTCTGGGCCAAACTTCCATGCCACTTTGACCCCCACCAGGAAAAGTGGAAGAAAAATAAATGAATGAATAATTTTGGCTATGTCTTAGACAACCAATTGTCCATTTTAGGTTATACATACAGTCCTCCAGTGTGTACACAGATCTCAATGTTGTAATGTGACTTTTCATCACATGAAGTGGAACGTTTCACAGAAGATGCATGCAGTAGTACCTGCTGAGTTCTGGAAGGACATTCTTGCATTCTCATCTTACAGAATGTTTACTTCTTTCAACTCCTTATTTTTTAGCATTTCTTCATTTAGATGGATTTACATAAGGTTACATCCCCTTTTAACTTTTTTTGGGGTCAATTAAATACTATATCTCATCTGTCCTACGTGATTCATGACAACAAAAACATCTCTATTCTCTCACTCTCTCACTACAGCTGCACCCTTTCTAGTTAGTTTACTTATCAGGTTCTATAACATGAGATTGCCAGATATTTTTCTTTAGGTTTCTTTTTATACATTTATGGCTACAAGCTTCACAATTTTCAAAGCTTTACTTGAATTAGATTTTTGGATCATATAAAGTAGTTTGGCCTTCATTAAGCACTAAAAATTGTAGAATTTTGACAACTGTTTCTACGCCAGTGTTTCCAGAATAGGATAAAATGACCAGGATAAAATGGTTACAGAAGATAAATAAATGAGGAAATTAATGAGTATTCTTTCTCATCATTATATGATTGCATATACTACGGACCACTAACGTTCATCTCATCAAATAGAACAAAGTCTACGCAGCATTTAACTGGGATAGAGTTACTTGGCGAACACTTGCATGTCCAGACATTTTCCTCTATTTATGTGGTATAGGATCCATCATCAGTTGTCTGCTAGTGCCCCTGAATACTATACTATTCCCATGGGCGTAAGGTAGTTAGGATATCTGCTTTTTTTTTTCCAACCATTTGAGAGTTTTTCAACATCACTGATATATTTTGTTATAATAAAACAAACACCTAAATAACTTTTTGTTAGATTTCACACTTTTGGTTAGGCTGTATTAGCAGAACTGGATGCTAACTGGAGATGTTCGATGACTTTTAGTACGCAGTTGTTTTACATTAAGTGTTAAAATGTGATTTTAAAAAGTGAGAGAGACAAGGCTGTCAGTATAAATACAGTGAATGACATCTGTAAGGTTAAACGTCTACAAAGGTGATGACAACTTCTGTCAATGAGTTCATGTGGCTAACAAGAAATCGAGTGAAAGATTAAGGGATATAGATTTTCACATCCTGTTTAATTTTCACACCAGTTTCCCCTAAATGCAAGAGTGATTTCTTATCGTTCCTCTGTGGAAAGAAAATGAGACAGATGCTCAGGATTACAGAATTTCTGGCTGTGTTTCCTCACTTGTCCAATGGAATAAAAATACGTGGGTGGTTTTGGAAATGATCTTTATGACAGAGAAACAGAACGATTTTACAGATGAAAACGTCTTTTGGCAATGCATAATTGTATATAATTTCTTGCATGATATTTTCCAGCCATATGCTGCGACTGGCGTATTTGCAATTGACTGTGCTGTTTGGCAGGCAAGTATTATTAGATGCTGAAATGACCCAAGATGAGAGATGGTACACAAAACCTGACAGTTAAAATGTAAAAACCTCAATGACCCCATCTTTCCACTTAAACAACATGCTCATATCATGTCATCATCAATGCAAAGCAAGGTCAAGTGTGTTAGCTGCTGAACTGTAGGAGCTGTCACGTTGAGTGTCAGCAGTTAAAAGGAAATATGTGGATCATCTATATATATTTGCTTGTAACAAAAATATTATACACTGTTACTCAACTGTTTTGGCCTGCTAATTTAATTGCATGTCCAGTATTCTAACAGGATCTTTCATTATTTGTCTTCTGCTGCATAAAATATTAAATCTCCTAGGTCAAGCAAGACATTTTTTTATGAATATAACTTTTCACTTAAAATACAAAACCTTTACAGTTAAAAAAAATAAAAAATAAACAATACCGCCAATTTCACCAGAAGCACCTTAAACCAGAATGTGATGAAAGATCATTGTGAACCGGCTAGCCACCATGCTGTAAAGTGAGTGTGGAGCTGTGAGAAAATATAAACAAAAGATTGACCCACACTGTGTTGAAAATATAATTTTTTTGACATTAAGTTTTTTTATTGATATTCAATATAATGGCACTTTTTTATCGTTATCCGATCAGCAATGAAGAGCCTCAACTGTCTGACTCAAAATTGCCCCAATGGCATGCATGCAATATTACTTAATTAATACTGTGAATTAATTATGTTCTAAATAATATTTTACCTATAACAACAGGTTAAAAAAATTACTATACTCCATGCATAACAACATTTTGTTAACATTTATTATCTATTGTGTCTAATTTTGTCTCATTTGTCTATGTGTTTTCTGCCATTGCCTTCTTAATCATTAATTAATCAGATTGTCACTACAGACATTTACTTTATACTTCTTCCTTTTTTTTTTTACCTTTAAAAGACTCATTACAAATCTCAACGTTATCTTTGCTCATCCACACAGTGACAGTGTGCTGTATATAAGTAAAAAAAAAAGTCCAGTTTAGCTTTAACATTTTAGTTTAGCATTCAAACAGGTCCATCAATTTACAAAGAACTATCAAAAATATATAATTTGATGTGATTTCTAATGCTACACTATGCAGTAAGCACTGAAGCTGTACAACACTGAAGCTAGCCATGTAAATTTTGAATACAGAAAGCCAATGGACTGCAGCGTGGAGCTTGAGGAGGATTTTTCAATATGTTAAGACTTGTGAGAGTGAGATGTCCCCTTTGTCTAACTGGAACACTTACTGTAACTATGATTTGTAAACGTGTGTTGAAGTAAGCAAATTTGCTTACATTAACTGGTTATTTTTAATGAGGATAGCCTGTTTTATTTGCTAATGCCAGCCTTGACTGGCAATGATTTAGTAGCCAATGTAACCAGCTAGGTTCTATCTAGGCAGTTGTTAAAAGTGATTTTTCTTTTTGATGATTTAATATGGTAGTACTTAAAGTTACTTTTCACATGAAAATGTAAATGTAATTTACTTGAACCTTTAAAATGTGAGTATAATTAATTGCACCTTAGCAACTGTATTAATTTCTATTAAGTAAATTTATGGCTGGATGATTTTACTTTTTTATTTTTAAAAAAAACTCCTGGTGGTTTGGTCAGCAATTAATAAATTTATTCCCCCATTCTGATGTTCACACTAAAAGTCTTTACCTGTGTCTGCATGATTTAATTAAGTGATGCCAGAAGATTGGCTGATTGAATAATATGCATATATATCATATGCATGTGCAGATCTTAAGTAAAGTGGATAATTAAGTGGTCGTTAAGTGTATCTAGTCTTCATATAAAGTCTTACATAATTATTTGTCTTTAAGTGATAAATGATTGTACACATTATTTCCAATATTTTTATGCATTTTTTGGACAGTGTTCACAGTTAAGTGTGCTGTTTGTGCAAAGAGTGCAAACTGAAATTTAAACTACTACCACCACCACCACACCTAAAAAAAAAAAAGAAAGAAAAAAAAACAATAAATGGAGTTATGCAGGAACTGAGGGTTTAGCTGCTTCTCAATATGTGTGTTTTTTTAAGACGCAGCCCGCAGCTAACAAGGAGGTGATGACATGATGTAACTCTGCTCCTCCTCCTGGTGAGATGGTGAGAAAACCCAATGCCCTCATTCTGAGAGCTTATCAGGCCATGAGAGCTGAGGGTCTTCATACATTATTTAGACATGTGGGTGATAAAGCCTGTCATAACTACCTCTAGTCCAGCATCTGGGTTTAACAAAGTTTAATGCACATGAGTTTGTCTTATCAGAACAGATCTGGATTTGGTTGATTTCAAGGTAAAGATTTTATTTTTAATTGTTCATTTTGAATGTTGAAACTCAGGAAATAACATGTGCATGCATGTTTGTTTATGTGCTACTACCCAGGTACTGCATGAAAATCCAAAAACAAAGACTGCCTGTAGAATAAAAGTCTGAATGTCAGAACTAATCACTATGTATGTACTACTACAGCACAACACTGTGCACAGTTATTAAGTACAGTACTTGATGAATGGCACCTAAAACTGTCCAAACCCAAAAGCAACTCCACCCAAAGCAGAAAGTACTTTATCTTCCTTTTAACTCATTGCAGATCTTTAAACAAAATGGTACCCCCTAGAAAGACTGCTGATACAGATAGAAAAACAGCTTACTCAGATTTTTCTAACTGTTTTAGTGTAATAGCTGGAGACTGAGTGATAGCATCTCACTTGACTCAAGAAGAAAACAAGACTCAGGCTTTGAATAATTCTGCTATCAGGATCAGGTCAGACTAAATCTGATGTTGTTGGTTTAGAGAGATTTTAATATAGCTTGCTGGAAAGTGCTGAGACTTTAACACTAAATTCAAAAATGCTCATGTAAGTGACATGAACATTTGTTTGGTTTTAAAGCATGCATATGCAAAATTCTTTATAAGTAATGGCATGAATATGACAAATTACAAACTAATAATAATGATAATTTAAAAACTAATGTTAAACTGTTACTTTAGTTAGTATATGTGCAATGCATTCTTGTACTAGGACAAAATAATATTACTATATCATATCATATCCAAGCACAAAATTGTCAAGCCTGTAGTGTGCAGAGCTGTTAACATTCATTTTAAATCTGAGACATCAACCATTTAATGGTGTCGTATAAATTTTATATAAGGCACACCAAGGTCTGGGGTTGGTTTAGAAATTCTGCATGTGATCACTTTCGCCCACATTGTGAAGAATGCATGGCTTATAACACAACATCAAGAGATATGAAAGACTGAGGCAGGAGATTGAGAGAGATAAAAGGGAATTTCTATCCTTTTGGGAATTCTTGCCATTGTGGAGACACACCACATATGTTGATTTTAGCCTAGGATTTTTTGTTTGACCTTCACCCAAGGTCTTTTAAGTTCACCTGGATTTCCTCTAGGTTCTCCAATTGCATACCACTTCCCATGCTACATGCTGGTAGGTGGATTGGCTACTCTGAATTGTCCCTAGGTGTGAATGACACAGCAGATTGTGTGTTCCTGCCTTAAGGCTAATGTTACATGGGTTAGCTCTGAACCGCTGACCAGAATAAAGCTGGTTCTCACAATAAATGAATGAATTTGATGCATAAAATTGTTAATAAAAAACAATTTAAATACTAAGCCTTTTAATTTTTATTTCACGCATGAATGTTTTTTCTACAAACTGACTTTTTTTCAATTGTTACATTTAACATGTTAATTTAAATTTTTTAAATGATAATTGGTGAAATTCAACTGTGTTCAATATATTTTTCAGCCTAAAGATATTAGGTTTACTAGTTGTTCTAGCTGGTCAATACATTTCCATATGTACAGTGTGTAAAGAAGTAATTACAGAATAACACATGTTTTGTAAAAATTGTTACAGAATTACTTTTACCACACCAGAAGTGATTATTTATTATTCTTAAACCACAGCTATTTGCCAACTATCACTCACTTGTTCACTCACTTATCATCTATCTTGCTTTATCCTGTCTGCATGGTTGAGAGGGGCCAGGAGTCTATCCCAGGAGACTTAGGGCACGAGGCAGGGTACACCCTGGACAGGGTGCCAATCCGTTCCAGGGCATATTTGCCAACTATCTTTTTTTTTTAATGAAAGAATGACACATCTTTTTGTAGTTGCATTTAATATTTTATCACATACAGCAATTAAGCAATCTTGTTATCACTGATGTTACAGCAACTATAAATAGTCGTTCCCTCACCAGTCTTAGTTTTTAACCGCTCCTTTGAATTTAATTACACAATTCAGCGTTTTATGTAACTGAAAACCACAACGCCTGTCTTTCTGAAACTTTTCCTGTGGATAAAAACTTAAACAGCTTTACTAGTGACTGTTACAAAGCTCTAATATCAGATACTCCTTCCATAAATGCTGAATACACATCATCTTAGAGAAAATGTCACCATATCAATGATTACACAAATTCTGTGTATGTAGAGTGTCTATCATACAAGTTCCTGTAAATCAGCTGATACTTAACCTGTGATTTGCCTTACTGTTAGAAACTAAATCTGAGTTGTGCTGTGGTATAAGTAAAAACTTGACAAGACTTAATGAGCTCTGGTGCATTTTGGAGATCACAAAAAGAAAACTATTTCAGTAAGTTTATACAAAATCATGTACAGAATTGTAACAGATGAACATCTTTACATTTCTCCAAAATGGGCCAGTTTACGTTGCAAGCTCTTTTTTTTTCACCGGCCATCAAAGCAAAGCCATGCTTTTCTTTTGTTTGTCCATCTGATGTTAGAGTAGTCAACATCAGTAAATACAGGCTTATCAAAAACCATCCAGGAAATTCCCAATTTTACATCTGAGGCCCATCTCCAAGTATGGTTGTTGAGCTTGGCTGAGCGGACGTGAATTCCCAGTAGCCATAGACCGTTGGAGAGGCAGTGATGCACACCACTAGAATACATCATTTGCTCTTGAGCTCACACACAGATGGGGAAATGACAGGATGAGTCAAACTAGGGGGAATAATGGGTTTCCTGGAGGCTGAAAGGATCTGATCTACTTTGCTACTGTTTCTCCACTTAAAGTGATGGTTCAGGCAGAAACTGAAATGCACACAGCTTTTTCCTAGCTCAAATGTGGTTAATCAGCCAAGGCACGTATGGTTACCAAAGTTTACTTCTAGTTGGAACATCATTTTACCCAACATCAATGATGTAAAGATACACCCAAAAGTGCAATCTTTAATTAAAATTTGGATTAAATTATGTTCAGAATCACGTCTTTGCAAATCACTCTAACTTTGAGTCACTCCTCCTACCTAAGACTGATGCTGGTGTGACTCAAAGCCAAAATTCAATTTGTGGTGACAAAGAAAGTGCTTTCGGCTTCATCTACTAAAGTAAAAAGTAAAGGGGCAAAAAGCACCTAAGCACATCTGTTTGAGGTACTGCATAACTCATCTGAGAAGAGTTTGGGATTCTGGGAGAAATTTCAGCAAGAAGGCTACAAGCTTCCTAGCTATATTAACCTTTCAAATTAAATTCTAGTAAAATGTGGACACCAAGAATTTCTCAGGTAACTTTCTGTTCCAGCTAAAGATGTTCATGATGTGCTTGTTCATGATGGTCCATGATGGTTGGTGGTTCCAAAATGTTAATTCATGTTAAATATTTAAGTAAATCTGTGCAGAAAAAGAGCAATTTTCTCCTCATTTTATTATCAGATGGGACAAAAAATAGAGCACTTGATGTTTATTAGTGTAAAAGTCTACATCTGTGATCTGGAGTCCTGGGTCTCCTGGGACTTACTCCAGCTACTGTACCGAGTGCTGCAGGGGCTTTCCAGTTGTTTTGGCCTTGTTTACTTAACCTCGGCAACCATTAGTTTAGAAGCCAGCCTGTTGGTTACAGCACTTTAGCAATGTAGTCCTTTTAATTTAATCGTGTTAATGGGAGGCTGTTTGAAGGTTCTGTTTGCTTTAAGTAAAGCCTTATCAAAAGCTTTGAGAGTAATTATGGTCTGATGTAGATTTGAAACAACTGCAGCAATTAGGAAACATACCAAAGGGTTGAACTGGTTTTCATAACCCTGGGTGGCACAATTTTAAAAGTTGAAACCACAGCAAGAGGTTTCTGTAGAAGTAGTTCTATTAGTAGTTCTTTTTTAAGATTAAATCGAATAACAATTGGGATATTTTATGCTTACTGACATTATCAACTTTTTTTTAATTGACATATGAATAACAGAATTTCAAAGAACAGTGATTGTAAATGCACCTCTATTTTTATTTTTCTCCAAACAGATAACCAAGTCCAAGCTGTCATGTGCTGGCCAGTAAATTGAAATGTTACTTTTCATTTTATTTATAAGATTTTCTTTTGACTGTATAT